>CM038214.1:168255593-168462076 GCA_021442155.1 Cymbidium sinense
GGACTTGGTAATTACTCTTATGATTTTCCACACATGTGGACTAACCATAATTTCATTAAACTCTTTGGGTTATTAAACACCTAAAGATCTACCCCATGATTTAATTAATTAAGGTCAGATGTAATTATTATTCTAATTAGTTTAAGTGATTTAATTAATTAGTTAAATCTTAATTAATTTCATTTAAAAAAGGGTGAAATGAACTTAAAGAAAGGGGTCCCAACCCTATTCCTTAGTTCAATTACTTCTAAACAATGATTAATAAACTTAATTAACCAATTTATTACTATTCATGAGATTAATTAATCATTAATTAACTTAAAAGAGTAGTTAAGGTTTAATTAGTCAATTTTCCTAATTAAGTGAGCAATAAATCCCAAGAAAACCATGGGAGGCAGAGGTCATCCCATTAAATTAATCCACAAAATTTGGGATTAATTGCGCAAGTAATTAATGATTAATTAAGCTAATTAATTTTGTAATTAAACCTTAATTACTATTCAAAATTAGTTAAGATCATTTTTAATTAATTATCCTCTGAAATACCTTTAAAATGAGTATTTATTTGTATTTTTTATTTCTTTATGATTATTTATGATTTTTAGAAGTTCCAGTCATTTAAACTGATTAATTAAGCCTAATTAAAGCCTAATCCTATTGGCACCACATGACGCACTGATGCGGGGTGCTTTCCATATGGAACCGTGAGTTTGGCTACTTAAAACTTATCTGACTCAGTGCATACGTGGCAGTGACAAATGTGCTTTCTTGTCCATCGTCTGATCTAAGATCAGACGTCTATGATTAATCCCACAACTTAATAGGATTAAATCTAATCGATCTAGTTGATCTAATCACCACCATCCATTCGATGCGAATGGATGGTGAATGATCTAATATCATGTGAGTGAGGAGAATGGAGTCATCGCCATTGCTCACTTGATCCGAGCTTACGAGCTTCATCAACTCGAAAAGGATCCCACACTTTCACGACATCGAATGGAGATGCAAGTTTTCTTCAAAAAGCTCCAACCCACTTTCTCCTAAGGATCAATTTTTGAAGCATACCTAATCAGAGCTGAAGATCGATGGCTCAAAAGATTAAGGAACCTTCATCTAGTGGAGATGAAGCCTTGTTGACCAGCAATTGGAACAATTCCTTGATGTTCGCTTGGAAGGCCACGAACCGATAATTTGGAGCTCGGCTTTGATCGAAGTCCCACCTTCAGTGCTTTGGAAGCTTGGGAGATGATTTGTTCTTGCTCGATGAGGCCTAGGGAAGGTGCATGCAAAGTTAGGTAAAAAATGGGAGTGTCCTATTTGGGACAGATTGGAATGACATTTTTTGATTGAGGAATGAGCTTGGGAGCTTAGGGAATGGATATAGCGGCTCATCTTGGGTAAGTAGGGATCTAAGGAATGATTTTTGTGTGTGTTTGAGTGGAAATGAGGGGGTGTATACCCCCTTCATCTTGATCAGATGGTGGGATCAGATTTGGCTATTAGTGGCTGTCCAACCATCTTAGGGAGTCATGGGTGGCAGGGAGGAGGTGAGTTGGCTCAGCTAGGTTGGTTGAAGGCAGGGAGGTGGCTGCCAAGGAGAAATCATGGGTGTCCTATGTGTTTCAAATGCAACAATGGGGAGGGTGAGGTGACTTCACCTCCCATGGTTCATGGTCGACCCAACCACCTATTGGGTCAGGTTGGGCAGTGTCTTAGGCACTTAGGTAGACCATTGGGAAAGTACCAAGTGGTTAATGAATGAAAATTACCATTTACATGGGTGCTTTGTCTCATGTGATGTGATCATTTGGCAAAGGATTTGATTTGGATAGATTTGAAAGGATCCAAAAGTGGGTTATCCCAAATTTCAGGTTAATTTGAGTTGATTTGGTTTGATTTGGCTCAATTTGACTCATTTAGGTCAAATTGGGTTATGTTGGATCAAGTTGACTAATTGGTCAAATTTGGGCAAACCAAGGGTTGGATCATGTTCATATGATCATTTGGGATGCTTTGGTTCAATTGGTTTGGTTTAGTTTGGGTTAGATTTGATTTTGGCTCATTTGAATTCATTTAGTTCAAATGGGTTAAGTTGACCAATTTGACCAAATTGGCCAAATTGGCTTGGGTTGGTGTTGGGGTTTAGTTGACCAATTGAAATGATTGCGCTTTGGTTTTAATTAATTTGGTGGTTTTGATTTAGCCAACTTGAACCTTTAGTCAATTTGGGTGTAGGTTAATTAGATTCAATTGGGTCCAATCATGGCTTTGGTCAAGTTCAATAATCAATTTGGAATCAACTTGACCAATTGGTTGCAATCAATTTGGTTTATATTTTGATTTGACATAATTTGGTTTTTTAGGTCAATTTGGGTCTACCTAGGTCAAGAGGGCCAATTGGGTTTGGTTTGACTCAATTGAAGGTCAAGTCATATTCAAATATTGATTTTAGTTTGGTCTGAATCATTGGTTTCAAGGGATTTGGCATAGGTTGCAATTTCACTAGTTTAGGTTCATATGGGTTAAGGGGTTGACTTGGTCAAATGACCAAGTTTACTTGGTTTGACCCAATTTGTGATAATTAGTCAACCTAGGGTGATCAATAGTCATGATTGGAGGTTTTGATGGGCTTGGTTTAATCCAATTTGGGTAGGATTAGAACTTGGCTCAAATAGGTCAAATTGGCCACTTTGTGTCAAGTGGACCAATTGGGTTTAGTTTGCTTGATTTTTGGTTGAGTTTGATTTAGTTGAGTTTATATATGGATTTGGGATTGATATATAAATTCAATTGCAATCGCTTGAGTTCAAATGGGTTTTGGTTCATTTGAATATTTCAAGTCAAAAGGGTTAAGTTGGGTTTGACTTGGGTTGATTTTGGTTTGGATTGATGATTGTAGATTTCATTTTTATTTGCGAATATGATTGAAGGTATAATTGATTCATAAGAAAATCAATTGAATTTGGGTTTTGGAATGAAGGAATTTGGCTAAGTCCATGGAGTTGGATCATGTTGCTTAGGTTTGGATTTTGATTTGGTTTGATTTAGTTTTGATGATTTAATGTATGTTTCATTTAAATTTGTGATGATTGAAATATGATTGATTTATAAGAAAATCAATTGTGTTTGACGATTTGGATTAAATTAGTCAAGTCCATGGGATAGGTCATATGACTTAGGAAGGATTTTGATTTAATTTTATTTAGTTTGATTTAGTTTTGATCATTTGAATGTAGATTTGATTTTTATTTAAGAAGATGATTGAAGAAATAAATTGATTATGAGAAAATTGATTGATTTTAAAATGATTTGGATTAATATTTGGCGAAGTCCATGGGATAGGCCATATGGCTTAGGAAGGGTTTCAAGTTTATATTTGATCATGGACTTCAATCATTTGGTTTTGGAATTTGGGTTTGGATTTGGATTTGAATTTGATGTTTGAATTGAACTTAAGGTTTGGTTTGAGAAGGTGACCATGGATTTTATTTGGGTTGTAGGATAGATGGATTATCCTAATCCTTAAGGCATAACCTAACCCTATGGTTAATCCTTCTATGTCTTCAAGCATAGCTTAAGTGTTTACCTAATTGTTAGAAGTGTCTTATGACTAGGGAGGTCTTTGTGTCTAGAAGACTCTTATGTATAAGATGGGAAGATTGAATCTATACACTAAAATTGAGGTCAACAGGCCTTAGGCTCCATAGTGTTGCCCTTAGAGATAGATGATTAGAAGATCGAAGGTAAGTTTCAGATTATAAACTCAGATACATCTTTCAACACTTTGCTTGGGAGGCCATGGATACATGAGAACAACATAGTTCCATCCTATCTATATCAGTGTATGAAGTTCATGAGAGGTGGGATCGTCTATTATGTCAAAGGAGATCTCAAGCCATTTACAGTTCACGAGGTCAGCATATATGAGGATGGGGCTTACTACCTCCCTCAAAATTAACAAGTATATTCTTGAAAACATGCCCAAAGTTTAAAAATTAAATGAAAAGGAAAAAAAATAAGAAAATAGAAAAACTAAAAGAAAATAAAAGAAAAAAATGAAAAATAAAATAAAAGGGAGTGAAAATAGACTTGGAGGAGGAAGTGGAGCCTGACATTAGATTTCACCCATAGTTCGTTACTCCATTTGAACATATGGGTAGGACTACGACCTCCATCGAGAGGAAAGAGTTAGAGGTAGTCCCAAGGTGGAAAACCTCCTTATTGCCACCAATAGAAGATATGTCCCACTAGTACACATATCCATATAAACTTATAATCTAGTTGCATTGGATGTTATATGGTTAGCACACAGACTCTTCTCGGTAGACTCCCTTGGAGGTAACACTTGAGCCACATAATGATGAAGATTGAGCTCCAAAGCAAAGCAGTGTATCCAAGTCTATATGTGAAATTAGGCATGTTGGGAACTTTATCCCTAACCCCACTTTTCTCTCAGAAAGCTGAGGGTTTGGTAGTTAACAAAGCCCCTAAGTCATCCACAGGTGTGAATACTCAAAGGTTCTTATTTGGAGCATCATCCTCATGTCAAGAAGTTGATGTAGAACTTGAGGATGTTTCACATAAAGATTTAATAGAATTACCTTTTGATTGGTACTTTCCTTGTGTTCATAATTTAGCTAAGAAAGGGTTAATCCCATATATTTGGTCAAAGCATAGGTCATACTACTTCAAAAGAATATGGAAGAATAAATGCAAAAGCTCTCAATCAAGATCGAAACTAAGATTTGGTATAGTGGGTCTAGTTGATGATGACGATTACTGCTAAGTCATCACCAATCATTTGAAATTAGATAGGTTCTTTTCAGGTCACATTAACTCATATGAGGAGCTGTGCTTAGAAACATTAGATGATCTAGATAATTTTGAAGTCAAAGATGCACAGCCAAAGTTTGAAGAAGAGATCAAGTCATGATTGATGAGCTCAAAGAAATCAACTTAGGAACTGAAGAAGATCCACGCCTGACATACATCAGTTCTTTATTGAATGAAATTAAAACTAATGACTTAGTTAGGCTATTGACTGAGTTTAAGGACTACTTTGCATGGAGTTATGAAGAGATGCTTGGATTGGCTCTTGGCGTAGGTCATAAAACAAATAGAACTCTTGTTAACCTTATCAAGCAAGCTCTTAGATGCAATTAGACATAGAACAATAGGTGAATTATGAAGTCAATAAATTGATTGATGTTGGCTTCATCCAAGAAGAAAAAAATACCTACGGTTATCAATGTCATGATAGTTAAGAAAAATTGGCCAAATTCACATATGCTTCAATTTTAGAGATTTAAATAAGGCATGACCAAAAGAAGAATTTTCATACTAATCTCAGAGTTGATTGTGGACATTGCCTCATCTCATGCAGTCTTCTCTTTCATGGATGGCTCATCTCGATATAACTAAATAAAGATGGCCCATTAAGGTGAAAGAAACACTACTTTTAGAACCACTGATTAGAATTTATTGCTATAATGTCATGTCTTTTCACCTTAAAAATGTCAATACTACGTACTAGTGGGCTATGACTCAAATCTTTGATGAACTCATTCATCATCAAGTTGAGTGCTATGTCGATGATCTCGTGGTCAAAAGCAGAGAAAAGGAAGACCATCTCTTTGACTTGAGAGTAGTTTTCGAATAGTTAAGATAATTTAACCTCAAAATGAACCCCCTAAAGTGTGCATTCAAAGTAGCTTTAAAATTTCCGGGTTTTATTTGGACACCAAATAATCAATGAGAAGATCAAGGCAATATTAGAATTGACAACCCCTAAAAGTTTAAATTACTCAGATCATTCAAGGGTGGTTGGAGTGTCTAAGATGATTTATATCCAGCCTATTGGGAATATGTCAACCATTCTTAGAAATTGTCAAAAAAGATGCCAAGTTCAAGTGGGATGACAAGTGTAAGCATGCCAACAAATACATCAAGCATTACTTGATGAGGCCACCAGTTCTAGTAGCCCCTAACCCAAGCAAGCCACTCATACTTTACACTACTACATTAGATGACTCCCTTGGTGCTTTTTTGGCCCAAGCCAATGATGAAGGGAAGGAGAATGCACTATACTACCTCAGCCATCATCAAATACACGGTGTTGCTCTACACCAACCAATCAACATTCTACATTCTACATTGGCCTCATGGCCATTCGGTGAAATAGACATAGTGGTATTGATCCTCCATCTTAGTCATCATTCACCTTCTACTAACTACTTTTCCAAATGTGTGAATGAGATTTCTCTCATAGAGGTCACAGCTCAGCACATGTTCTAATTTTTTAGGAGCCATATCGTATATAGGTTCAGAGTGTCTCTATGAATTATATGTGATAATGGTACTGCATTCAAGAGCACTGAGATCAACAATTTTACTCAGAGATAAAGCATATTTTATAGATATTCTACCATGAACTACCCGAGGAAAAGCATCTTAGCAAAAGCTTTCAAGAAAACTCTCATCCAATTATTGAAGAAGACACTTGAGAATAATAAGCGATAGTGGTATAGAAATTAGTTGAAGCCTTGTGGGCCTATCGCACCACATATAGAACTCCAACTCAGTATACTCCTTTCTCTTTAGTGTATGGGTCCAAAGCCATTCTACCATTAGAAGTCCAACTCCCATCATGAAGGATAGTTGTGGGTAGCAAGATCACAATAAAGTAGAATGCCAAGTTGCAGTTAGAAAAGCTTGAAGGTTTCAAGGAGAGATGCCTGTGGGCATGCTAAAACCTCATGTTGTACAAAGCTAAAATGATTCAAGCTCACAAGAAGTTGGCCCGTCCTAGAGCTTTTCAAGTAGTAGAGCTTATTTTAGTTCTAGTTCAAGATGGGAGGCAAGTTTGAACTCGTTTTATTGCTTTAAGATGGGAGGCAAGTTTGAACTCACTGGGGAAAGCCCTTTTTCCATAGAGAAGGCCTACCAAGCATGATCTTATCAGCTTATTAATCATAAGGGAGAGTGCCCAATTCTTCCAATCAATGGGCTCTACTTAAAGAAATATTATAAATCATGTTTGAAAATAATTATCATCAATAAAAATTCTATTTCAAATTCAATATCTTTATGTTGAAAGTATTCTTGTTTATGAATTCACCATGATGTGTTTATGGTAGGTGTGAGGAACCTGTGCGGCATCCTATCTTTCATAGACACAACATAAACACAAACTACACACAAACATATAAAACAAACACATATCATTTATCTCGTACTCAAGTTGAGTAAATGCCCCTAGTCTCACTTAGTATTTGTTCTAGGTGGGTGATGTGCTACCTACAATATGTCACTAGTCTTCTGCTTTGGAGGTGAAGTATAATGCTTTCCTTCCTTAGCCCTGAACACACCTTGTTAGTTTGGTAGGCCTTATGTGGTAGGTAGCTAATTCATTTAAGAGGATGTGAGTCTACTATGCTTTCTTCTTAGATTAGACTTCATGCACTAACTAGGTCGAGTATATTTGAGATTTAGGATAAACACCCTAGCACTCCTTCCCTCTTGGCTACTTCAAGTCTGGGTCCAATCCTTCTTCGAAGCTCCTTGCTTAGTAGTCACTCTTGGTCAGATAGCATCTATCCCATCAACAACAGACTATCCTGATGATCAGTTCTGCTTAGAAAGTTGTAAGCCTACATGCTTTCTTTAGGATCATTGCACATTGTGACCTAGGTTGGTTGGTTCTCACTATGTTGATACACCACTCATGTTGATGGGTACACCTTAGTTGGTTGGTTCTCCCTTAAGATACACCACTCATGAAAATGTAAGTTTGGTACACTTTCTCGTTGGTCGCATACCTCTGATTACTTTTAGGGCTCAGATAATGCCCAGCACCTCCCATGGGCACTATATTTGGATCATGCACACCAATACACTACGGGTTACTATCAATTGGGAGTTCCCTTTCTAGTAACCACCCCAAAGGTTGGAGAATCCATCCTATTGATGTGCAGATTCCCCCTTGGTCCAATAAATCTGAGATAGGTCAAGGCAGACATAGCCCCTTCTTAGTGTGGTCCCTCGCACTCCAATAGTGTCCCTGCAAACATATAAACAAAATATATTTTCACTTGTGGATTAAGAGGACACCCCTAGTGGTACCATTTTCCAAGCAGGTATCCTATCTTTAGGGGAGTGCTATTAAAAGTCTTTATAAGAATCTTTTGACTACTTTTGAGTTGATATAAATCCCAAGAAAAATTCATTTAATAGTCACCCTTAAGTCAAGTTCAATTTGTTGTTCTACCAACAGGTCACCCCAGTGGTTATTCCCTACTTTAGAAGATGTAAGTCTGCTACATCTTCTTCTTAACAAGTTATCAAAAAACCCCATAGGTTGGCTAGCTCTACCCTATGGCCTGTTGACAATCCCTTTGGATTTGTAAATCTGAGATAGGGCAAGTCTGATATTTCCCCTTCTTCGTGGGTCCATTTACGACAGATCCATAAATTAAACTATCAAATTTGTGACCATCTCGATTGGATATGCCCTCAATTTAAAATCAAACTAAACCAAATAAACCATATCAAATCATATGAGATTAGGATAAAATTAATCCTGACTACTTTTGAGTTTACATAAGTCCCTAATGATATTCACTTAGTAGTTACCCTAGGTCAGGTTTGATTTGTTATGCATCCAAAGGTCACCCCAATTGTTATTCCTTGCTTTGGAAGATGTAAGACTACTACACCTTCTTCCCAGCACAAACATTACTGCAGAGAAACCCCTTAGGGAGCTCTACCACATAGTCGATAAACTATCCCTTTAGATTAGTAAACTTGAGGTAAGTCAAGGCTGACATAG
This sequence comes from Cymbidium sinense, assembly GCA_021442155.1. Taxonomy (NCBI): domain Eukaryota; kingdom Viridiplantae; phylum Streptophyta; class Magnoliopsida; order Asparagales; family Orchidaceae; genus Cymbidium; species Cymbidium sinense. The sequence goes on from CM038214.1 coordinate 168,264,424, forward strand.
CCCCTTCTCAGTGGGTCCATCACACACCGACAGAGTCCATACATTAACTCAGATTAAATTAAACCTAATCTAATTTTCCCTAGTGGAGATAAATCACACCATTCTACAGAGTGGAGCCCCAAATCATAATAAACAAGTCAAAGAAATAAATCAAATTCAAAACCAACCTCCCTAGTTTGAGAAACTAACTCCCCACAGAGTCTAAATTAAAGAAATCCAACAAAAGTCTTATCCCAGTGGATACAACCCCAAATAAATTTATGAAATCAAACTCAAGTCCCAATCCCTAGTGGATAGCCTGAACTTGCTTCCCTAGTATAAGGTTCATTTACCCAATCCCCAGCGAACTCGAGCCCATATCTCTAGTAGATATGCCTCCACATAAATTAAAATAAAATAAATTAAAATTGATTCAATCTTAATCCCCAATGGATTATTGATTCTTATCCCCAATGAATCTTCTTAACACAAATCATGTAATCAAATTAAATTCAAACCTTATCCCTAGCTAATTTTCTTCTTCTATGCCCTTGACATAGAGCCTCAAGTCATGTCCAATGCATGCGTGATCCCCTAGGGTTTAGGGTTTAGGGTTTAGGGTTTTAGGTTTAGGGTTTAGGGTTAGGGTTTAGGGTTTAGATTTTAGCATTTATTTAGGTTTATTTTAGGGTTTAGGTTGGGTTTAGGTTTGGGTTTATGGTTTAGGGTTTATGCTTTTTTAAGGTTTTGAGATTTGTTTATTTTAAGGTTTAGGTTTAGGTTTATATAGGGATTAGATTTTATAGGGTTTAGGTTGTATTTAGGGTTTATTAATTTTATGGTTTGGTTTAAGATTTAGTTTATGGTTTTGGGTTGGGTATTTTAAAATTAATAATGTAGTTTAGGTTTTATTTAGTTTATCTAGTTTATTTTTTATTTATTTTAATTTATTTTATTTTTTATTTTAGTTTTTTTATTATTTATTTTTATTTAGGTTTATTTTAAAATTTTATTTAGTTTAGTTTATTTATTTTAGGTTTTTTTTTTAGTTAAGTTTTTTACTTTAGTTTATTTTTTAGGTTTAGGTTTAGGTTTATGGTTATTTTATAGTTTATTTTCATTTTTATTTTATTTCTAAGGTTTAGGTTGTATTCTTTACTTTTAGGTTTAGGTTTAGGTTTTTATTTTAGGTTTATTTTTAGGTTTTCTTTTTTAGATTATGTTAAGGTTTATTTTTTTTATTTTATTTTATTTAGTTTAGAGTTTAAGTTTAGTTTATGTTAAGTTTAGGTTTAGGTTTTATTTATTTTAGTTTAGTTTATTTTAGTTTAGGTTTAGGTTTATTTTATTTTGTTTATTTTAAGTTTAGGTTTTTTTTTGTTTATGGTTTATTTTTTTTTAGGTTTTATTTTTAGGTTTATTTTTTAGGTTTTGGTTTTTATTTAGTTTTTATTTCATTTTATTTTAGGTTTATTTTATTTTTTATTTTATTTATGTTTTATTATTAGGTTTATTTTATTTTTTAGTTTTGTTTAAGTTTTTATTTATTTTATTTTAGTTTAGTTTTTATTTTGATTTGATTTTATTTTTATTTCTTAGCTGATGTTTAGGTTTAGGTTTAGATTTAGGTTTAGGTTTTAGTTTAAATTTTTGTTTTATTTTTTATTTTTTATTTAGGTTTATGTTTTTTTTTATTTTATTTTTAGGTTTTATTAAGTTTAGGTTTAAGTTTTTAAGTTTTTAGGGTGTAAGATTTGGGGTGCAGGGTTTATGGTTTAGGGTTGTTGGTTTTAGGGTTTAGGGTTTTAGGGATAAGGGTTAGGATTTGGAGTTTAGGATTTAGGGTTTAGGTTTGTAGGTTTAGGGTTCAAGGATTCGAGTTTAGGGTTAATATTTTATTTTAGAGTTTAGGGTAAGGGATTTATTTATTTATTTATTATTATTTTTTAACTTATGTAAACTCGTAAGTTTAGGTTTATTTAGTTTATTAATTTTACTTTATTTTTATTATTTTTACTTAGGTTTATTTTTATTTTTAGTTAGTTTAGTTTATTTATTTTTATTTTTAGTTAGTTTAGTTTATTTATTTTAGGTTTATTTATTTTAATTTTGGTTTTTTATTTTAGTTCATTTTTTAGGTTTAGGTTTAGGTTTTGGTTTATTTTTTAGTTTAATTTTATTTTTATTTTATTTTTTAGGTTTAGGTTTTATTTTTTATTTTTGGTTTAGGTTTAGGTTTTTATTTTATTTTTTTAGGTTTAGGTTTTAGGTTTTTATTTTAGGTTTTATTTTTTAGTTTAGGTTTAGGTTTATTTTTAGAATTTAGGGTTTGGGTTTAAGTTTAGTTTATTTTAGGTTTAGGTTTAGGTTTTATTTATTTTGGTTTAGTTTATTTATTGGTTTAGGTTTATTTTATTCTTATTTTAGGTTTTTTTTTTTTTTTAGTTTATGGTTTAGATTTTATTTTATTTATTTTTTAGTTTTATTTTTTAGGTTAATTTTTGGTTTAGGTTTTTATTTAGTTTTTATTTTATTTTATGTTAGGTTTATTTTATTTTAATTTTAAGTTTAGTTTTTATTTTTTAGTTAAGTTTGGGTTTTTATTTATTTTATTTTATTTTAGTTTTTATTTTTTATTTTATTTTATTTTTAGGTTTAGGTTAAGGTTTTAGTTTAGGTTTTTATTTATTTTTATTTTATTTTGGTTTAGGTTTGTTTATTTATTTTAGGTTTTATTTAGATTAGGTTTAGGTTTTTAACTTTTTAGGGTTTAAAGTTTAGTGTTTAGGGTTTAGGGTTAGTTAAGGGTTTAGGGTTTGGGGTTTAGGGTTTAGGGTTTAGGGTTTAGGGTTTATGTTTTAGTGTTTAGGGTTTTAGGGTTTAAAGTTTAGGGTTTAGGGTTTTTAGGGTTTAGGGTTTATGGTTTAGGTATGGGGTTCAAGTTTTAGTTTATGGTTTAGGGCTTTTGGTTTTTTTTTTTAAAAATAGAGAACAAATTTAAAGTCAATATTTCTTCTTTTTGATTTCATCTACCAATTAACACACTAAGTTTTAGATTGACATAGATCAAAATGAGCATTAGAGCCAATCAAAATTAGATAACTAGAACTATCTCTATTTAGTTCCATAAGTAGAAGATCAAATCGAATTTTTCTATTTCTAGTTGATATTCTGTAGTAGGATCCATCATCATATCCTCGATCTCTTAACCACCACATTTGTGACCTTCTTAGCTCCTCCTACCTGGATAACCATTTTTACCATATCCACCAGTTATACCATTATAAAATTGCTATTTTCCAGATCTAGGTGAGAGTTGGAGTGATGTTCATGTCGTCAAGGTTCTACCCATTCTTAGGGTTTAGGTTTATTAGGTTTTAGGGTTTAGATTTATTTTTTAATCAATTTAGTTACTTTAGAGTTAGGTTTAGGGTTTGGGGTTTAGGCTTTTAGGTTTAGGGAGTAGGGTTTAGGGTTTAGGGTTTAGGATTATATGATTAATGCTTTAGGGTTTAGAGTTTAAGATTAGAGTTTAGGGTTTAGAGTTTAGAGTTTTTTAGGGTGTATGGTATAGGGTTTTAGGGTTGTAGTTTTAGTATTGTAGGTTTAGGGTTTAGGGTTTAGGGTTAGTTTTAGGGTTAAGGGTTTAGGGTTTAAGGTTTAGGATTTAGGTTTTAGGGTTTTTTTTTTTAAATTAAGTAAACCGGCAAGCTTAGGTTTATTTAGTTTACTTTATTTAATTTTTATTTATTTTAATTTAATTTTATTTTCATTTTTATTAAGGTTTATTTTTTATTTTTATTTAGTTTAGTTTATTTATTTTAATTAATTTTTTATGTTTAGGTTTAGGTTTAAGTTTATTTTCTAGTTGAGTTTTATTTTTATTTTATATTTTTATTTTAGGTTTAGGTTTAAGTTTTTATTTTATTTGTTTAGGTTTAGCTTTTAAGTTTTTATTTTAGGTTTATTTTTAGGTTTAGGTTTATTTTTAGTTTATTTTATTTTATTTTGTTTTGGTTTAGGTTTAGGTTTAGTTTATTTTAAGTTTAAGTTTAGGTTTTATTTACTTTAGTTTAGGTTTAGGTTTATTTTATTTTTTATTTTAGGTTTATGTTTTCTGTTAGATTAAGGTTTAGGTTTTACTTTTTATTTATTTTAGGTTTTTATTTAGTTTATTTAATTTTATTTTAGTTTATTTTATTTTTATTTTACATTTAGTTTTATTTTATTTAGGTTTTATTATTAGGTTTATTTTATTTTATTTAGTTTAGGTTTTATTTATTTTATTTTTTGTTTAGTTTTTATTTTATTTGTAGGTTTAGGTTTTAGTTTAGGTTTTATTTTATTCTTTTCTATTTTAATTTGGTTTAGGTTTTTTATTTTATTTTTAGGTTTTATTTAGTTTATGTTTAGGCTTTTAGGTTTTTAGGGTTTAAGGTTTAGGGTTCAAGGTTTAGTGTATAGGGTTTAGGGTTTAGTGTTTAGGTTTGTAGATTTTAGGTATTAGGGTTAAGGGTTTAGGGTTTAGGGTTTTAGGGTTTAGGGTTTAGGGTTTTGGGCTTAGGGTTTTAGGGTTTAGGGTTTAGGATTTTTTTAGGTAAATTAGGAAATTTTTATTAAAAAGTACAAAGTCCTTGTAAATTTGTTAATCCTCAAGAGCTATAATAATTAAGAGATAAATCATAACTATTTAAATTTTAGGAAATAAAAAAAATAAAAATCAAGAGCATAAAATCTATATGAGATCAACAAACTTCATTTGGTTTACTAGATCCACATACAAGATTCTCCCATCCTATAAAGAAATCTACAACATATTTTTGAAAGGATTTAATTAAACAAGCATAAAAGTTAGAGCAAAGAAAAGGCTCAGCTCACTACATCTTTCAGATGTGTAAGCATCCAAACTTAGGGAGAAGGGTTACATTTATAGTAAAAGAAGAAAGAGTGGGAAACATCAAGGCCATCATAGCCGACCTCATGTAGCCCATCATCCAAAGTCTATCATCCAGGAAGGCTACAAAATTCTCCAAAATAAACATAATAATAACCAACCAGCACTTACAGTATAAGGAAGATAATGAACCAACTATCTAGGATACTTATAGTAGACCAAAGCCACTACCAAAAGGAATAACAAAATCAAATGGCAGGCATGATAGGTAACAACATAAACTAGAGACAAATAAGAGCAAAGAAAAACACAAGTACTTATATCCTCCAACAAAGCAAAAAAAAATATAAAACACCACTAAGCAAAAGTTGCAACAAGGACCCAAATAGAAAAAGGGGTCAGGTTAGCCAAGAGAGAAAACAAAGCAAGAGGAAAAACAGGTCATAGAAAGAACACAAGTTAGGAATAGTCACCAAAGGAGCAATAAAAGTAATCAAAATAGCCACCCCTCAACCAATTGATATAACCATCCAAACCAGCCTTCCAACATATCCTCCTAGCCAACCAACACACCAGTAGAAGACCCAAGTAAGTGTAAAGTACAATAGTAGTCATCAATCCAAAATCACTCAAGATAGCCAGGGAAAGGGTAGAAGAACACAGCAGCCACCAAACCCAACCAAGGCAAAAGAAAATCCGATCTAGGTAAGTAGAATAGCCAACCAATAGGAACAACAACATTAAAGGCACTCAAACCACTAGCACCCAGGCCAACTATGACCATAAAAGCCTTTTAACCAATCAATATCCAAACCCAAAGTGCATAGAGAAGAAGGCAAATATAGAAGGAGGTCAAAACCATAACCAAAAGAAAAAAAAATCAGCAAAACCAACCATCAAGCCCTAGGTAACAAAACAGAAAAAATAACCATGAACTAACAATCTCCACCATGCCAAAATCAAGCTAGAGATAAACCACTAGCAGCCTCCCAGAACAGTCACCAACAAAAAATAAAAAATAGCCAAAATAGCAAGCCATCCAACCAACCCAACTAGCCAAAACTGCCAGCCAAAACTTCAGGGTTTTGGTTTTTATTTTATTTTTTATTTTTATTTTATTTTGGTTTATGTATTTATATTTATTTTATATTTATGCTTTATTTAGTTTAGGTTTAGGTTTTTAACTTTTTAGGGTTTAGGGTTTAGGGTTTAGGGTTTAGGGTTTTTGGGGTTTAGGGTTTAGAGTTTAGGTTTTAGTTTTTTAGTTTTAGTTTAATGTTTAGGGTATTTGGTGTTTTTTTAATAGAGAATAAATTCAGATTCAACATTTCTTCTTTTTGATTTCATCAACCAACTAACACACCAAGTTTCTGAAGATATAAGCGACGACATAGATAAAAATGAGCATGCATAGATCAAATCAAAAACTTTGATAAGTAGAACCATCTCTACTGTAAAGTCATAATTCCCTAAGTAGTAAATCAGATCGTCTGTTCTTCTGTTTATCTAGTTTCAATAATAAGCACCCTGCCTCTCGAGTAGCAGAATCCACCATCATATTTATCTCCCTCCACCACCAAGTTGTAACCTCCATTGCTCCTCCCACCTCCATAACCAGTACTACACCACCTCCATATCTTACTCTAGATTCTCCACCACCATTTGATAACCATGACCTCTACCTTTCCATTAAATCTAGACTAAGAGGTTGTGGTGATGTTATTAGTTTATTCTTAGAGTTTAGGTCTATTAGGTTTTAGGGTTTAGGTTTATTTTTTAATTTATTTAATTACTTTATGTTTAGGTTTAGGGTTTGGGGTTTAAGATTTAGGGTTTAGGATTAGGGTTTAGGGTTTAGATTATAGGGTTTAGGGTTTAGGGTTTAGGGTTAGGGATTTTAGGATTTAGGGTTTAGGGTTGTAGGTTTATGGTAGAAGGTTTAGGGTTTGGGGTTTAGGATTTAGGGTTTATGATTTTTTAAATTAAGAAAACTAGTAGGTTCATGCTTATTTAGTTTATTTAGTTATTTATTTTAGTTTACTATATTTTTCATTTTTATTTAGTTTAATTTATTTAGGTTTATTTATTTAGTTATGTTTTAGTTTAGTTTATTTTTTTAGGTTTAGGTTTATTTTTTAGTTCAGTTTATTTTTATTTTATTTTAGGTTTATTTTTTATTTTTTAGGTTTAGGTTTAGGTTTTATTTTTCTTTTTTTTTAGGTTTAGGTTTTAGGTTTTTATTTTAGGTTTATTTTTTGGTTTTATTTTTTAGTTTAGGTTTAGGCTTATTTTTAGTTCATTTTATTTTATTTAATTTATGTTTAGGTTTAGGTTTTATTTATTATAGTTTATTTTAATTTAGTTTAACTTTAAGTTTATGTTATTTTTAATTTAGGTTTAGGTTTCTTATTTTGGTTTAGGATTTAAGTTTTACTTTTTATTTATTTTTAGGTTTATTTTTTAGGTTTAAGATTTTATTTAGTTTTTATATTATTTTATTTTTATTTTACATTTAGTTTTTCTTTTATTCTTAGGTTTATTTTATTTTTTTAGTTTTGTTTAGGTTTTTATTTATTTTAGTTTATTTTTATTCATTTAATTTATTTTATTTTTAGGTTTAGGTTTAGGTTTTAGTTTAAGCTTTTATTTTATTTTATTTTTGTATTATATTTAAGTTTTGGTTTTTTTTTAAATTTTTTATCTTTAAGTTTTCTTTAGCTTAGGTTTTGGTTTTAGGTTTTTAGGGTTTAGGGTTTAGGGTTAGGGTTTTAGGGGTTAGGGTTTTAGGGTTTAGGGTTAGGGTTTTGGGTTTAGAGTTTAGGCTTTAAGGTTTAGGGTTTTGAAGGTTTAGGGATTAGGGTTTAGGGTTAGCATAGGGTTTAGGGGTTTTTTTTTTCTTTTAAATTAAGTAAACCAATAGGTTTTGGTTTATTTTTATTTATTTAGTTTATTTTATTTTTAATTTTTAGTTATGTTTGTTTTTTATTTAATTTGTTTATTTTATTTAGTTTTTTTTAGTTTATCTTTCTAGGTTTAGGTTTATTTTTTAGTCGAGTATTATTTTTATTTTATTTTTTAGGCTTAGGTTTTATTTTTTATTTTTAGGTTTAGGTTTAGGTTTTTATTTTTATTTTTTTAGGTTTAGGCTTTAGGTCTTTATTTTAGGTTTATTTGTAGGTTTTATTTTTCAGTTTAGGTTTATGTTTTTTTTTAAGTTTAATTTATTTTATTTAGTTTATGTTTAGTTTTAGTTTACTTTAGGTTTAGGATTATGTTTAATTTATATTAGTTTAGTTTATTTTAGTTTAGGTTTAGGTTTATTTTATTTATTTTATTTTATTTTTATTTTGGGTTTACTTTTTTTTTAGTTTAAGGTTTAGGTTTTATTTATTATTTAATTTTAGCTTTTATTTTTAGGATTTTCTAGATTTAATTTTTTATTTAGTTTTTATTTTATTTTATTTTAAGTTTATTTTAGGTTTATTTTATTTCTATATTACGTTTAGTGTTTATTTGATTTAGTTTTTTTTTTTATAATTATTTTATTTTATTTAGTTTAGTTTAGGTTATTATTTAATTTATTTTAGTTTCTTTTTATTAGTTTATTTTATTTTATTTTATTTTAAGTTTAGGTTTTAGTTTATGTTTATGTTTTATTTTATTTTATTTTTTAATTTTATTTAGGTTTAAGTTTTAGTTTATGTTTTTATTTTATTATATTTTTTTATTTATGTTTAGTTTTATTTATTTATTTTATTTTTAGGTTTTATTTAGTTTAGGTTTAGGTTCTTAGGTTTTTAGGGTTTAGGGTTTAGGGTTGAGGGTTTTAGTGTTTTAGCTTTTAGGGTTTAGAGTGTAGGGTTAGGGTTTAGGGTTTATAGTTTAGGGATTAGTGTTAAGGGTTTAGGGTTTAGGGTTTATTATTTAGAGTTTCTGTTAGATAGGGTTTTAGGGTTATGAGACTAGTTTAGGGTTAGGTTTAGTTCATTTAGGGTTTAGGTTTAGTTTAGGCTCTAGGGTTTATAGTTTATAGTTAGTTTAGGTTTAAGTTTAGGATTTAGGATTTAAGGTTAGGGTTAGGGTTTAGGGTTTCGGGCTTTAGGGTTTAAGGTTTAGGGTTTTGGTTTAAGATTTAAGGTTTTTTAGGGTTTAGGTTTGTAGGTTTAGGGTTTAGTGTTTAGGGTTTTAGTGTTTAGGATTAGGGTTTAGTGTTTAGGGTATAGGGTTTAGCATTTTTTTTATTTAGGGATTAGGGTTTAGGGTTTTTAGGTTTTAGGGTTTAGGGTTCAATTTTTAGTTTAAGGTTTAGGGTTTTTTTGGTTTTGTTTTTTTTTACAGAGAAAAAATTTAGATTCAACATTTCTTCTTTTCAATTTCATCATCCAAGTAACACACCAAGTTTTCTAAGACACAAGTGATGACATAGATAAAAGATGGCATGCATAGAGCAAATCAAAACCCTAGATAGCTAGAACTCTCTTATAAAGTCATAGTTCCATATCGTGATCACCATTCTTGGTTCTAGTTCCCATCAACCACATGACCTCTCAGTAGTGGAATCCACCATCATATCCTGATGTCCCTCCACCCTAACCTCCATTGCTCCTCCTCTACCATAGCCCTGCTCTAACCACCACCTCCATATCCACCAGCACCTCCAGATCCCCCACCACCACTACAATGATTGCTACCTCCACCTTCGCTTCAATTGCCAGATCTAGACTGAGCCTGGTTCATGGTGATGTTCCTATCATCAAGGTTCTGCCTATTCTTATGGTTTAGGTTTATTTTATTAATTTATTTAGTACTTTAGGTTTAGGTTTAGGGTTTGGGTTTTAGGGTTAGGGTTTAGGGTTTGTTGGCTTAATGAGCCTCATATTCAATCCGATCAATTTTGATTATAATAAACGAATGCTTGGATGTTCTAATGTTTGTTTTAAGTGTTTCAGATATATTAATTGCTAATTACATATCCAATACATCTCACAATATGTTTGAGGAAATTGTAAGAATAGAAGAATGAAAGATAGATCAAAATGGATCTTTGAAGCTCAAGATACAATATTTTAGGTTATATGAATTTATAACTATCTTAGAAATTAATATGAGTTCATTGGCATGAATGAATTTTCTCACAACTTAACATATTATTTTTTATTTATTTTAAATAATGATATTAAAGTTAATTTATATAAATCATTATCTAATTAACATTCAATTATATGTTTCATACATAGCATTTGAATTGTCAAAATAATAAATGATAATAAATTATGACTATTAAGTGTAATTAGTTTATATACTTAATATAATTAAATATTTCAATTTAATTTTAAGGCTTAGTGATAACTAACATATGTATGATTATATATAAATTATATCATAATATTTAAATGTCATATTTCAAAATTAACAAAAAAATGTGAATTTTGTATTTTAGCCAAAGTCATTTTATAATCAAGGAATTTATATTTCATTTCCAATGGATTCCTTGGATTTTTTTCCTTTAATTTGATAGGATACATTACCCACGTTTGATTAAAATTGAATTTATTATGACTTTTCAAACATTAGCTAATTTTAATAATGAATGCATGCTACATGCTTTGAATATATTAAGAGCCATATTTGATTATTTTTGACTTACCCATGTGAATTGCCAAATTTTGTCTGTTTAAATTTAATGTTTATTTAATATAAATTATATTTTAATTGAATATTAAATTATTATATGATAAAATGATGTTAGAATAATATACTTTTTGAAATAATTTAGAATGACCTTCTTGCTTATAAATAGCCCTCATTCTCTTGATGAAAGCATTCCTCATTCAAATTCAAAATCCTCTCAAATCTTCCTTCCTTCCATGTGTTCTCCAAATATTGCAAATTTGATTTTCTTCAACATCTTCAACTCTTGTTACTTAAGTTTGTTTTCTTGATCCATCTATTTATTCTTTCCAATTTATACTTTTTGGTGGATTAGTCTTTGGACATCAAAGTCTAAGTTTTTCACATCAAAGTTTCTTCAATCATTTTTTGTGAAAAACTCTGGTGATACTTTGTAGGATTTATTTCAACTTGTTGAAATTTTTATCTTCCTACAAATTTCTTTTGGTTTCTTGAAATATTTCTTCATTAGTCTTATTTGAAAGATCATTTATTCTTAGATCTATTTTAGAAGTATATTTTTAAGCATTTCAAATTAATTTTTTGTGTGGAAATTATTTTTATATTTGTTAGATCTCTCTTCTTAATTAAAAGCTTACTAGTTTACTTAAATCTATCATATACTAATTTTATTTAAGTATTTTGTGATTAGTTGTACTAATTAAAAGCTTCATTTTAGTTAAAATAAAATAAATTATTGCTGGAATTTTAGAGTATATGCTAGATCTATTATAAATCAAGTTTCTTCATCAAAATAATAATTTATAAAAAATTCAATTATTTTAATTTTCACTTATCATTTTATTTCAACTAATATCCTCTATTTTAAAAATTTTATCTTACTAAAAATTAATAAAACTTGCTTTTTTCCATTGTTTAATAATTAAGAAAAAGGAAGTTTAGTATAAAGTTAATCTTTCTTAAACTATTATATACATACTAGTTATAGTTTCTCTTAAACTTAAAATTATTCCTTGCTAAAATTTAATTTATTGTGCAATAGACTATTGTGAATTTATTTTAAAATCATTTTTATATTAATTTACAAGTTATAATAACATTAACATCTTAGCAAGATCACTTTAAGATATTTATTTAATATTTTTATCAAAATTAAGTGAGCATTATATTTTGCCAAATTAGTAAGTTGTAAAGTGATCATTTATAAGTTGTGAGATCACTTTTTGAATTGAATAGCTTGGTATATTTGTGAGAGATATATTTTATCAAACTTTATTATTTTGTATTTTTCTTTTCGTGATGTAAAATTTATGTTGGGGTTGTACTCGCCCCTTTGTATAATGTACCTATTATTGTAGGGGTTGTACTCATCCCGTTATAGGAGACTACTATTTGTAAGCGATTTTGCATTAAGTGGATTCCTAGCCAGGGGTGGCTAGGCGTGGATGTTGGCCGATTTTGGGGTTTGGCCGAACCACATAAAAATTGTGTGCCTATTATCTCTCTTTACTTTACTGTACTTTTTTTTTGCTGCATCAAGAATTGTATCTTGTTATTATAAAATCAAAAATTAATTTTCTACTAAAACTTAAAATTTAAGATTTAACTTTTAAAATTTTTAATATCATCCAATTCACCCACCCGCTCCCTCTTGGGGGCTATAGTGACTCATAATTAGTATCAGAGCTTAGGCTCTTTTATTGGCTGAACATCCAAGGGTAGATCTTTTCACTATGGCACAAGGTTTTCCAAAAGGTTCCTTACAAGAGGGACAATCCACTCATAGACCTCCACTTTTAGATAGTGTATCATTTGATTATTAAAAAAAATAGAATTAGTACATTTTGAAGAGGTCAAGATGCATGCATGTGGTATATGTTGACACATCAATATCATACACCCACAGTAGAAGTAAATGACATTAAAGTAAAAAAGGCCTTTTGAGGAATGGAATGTAGCTAAAAGAGAACTTGATGAATTGAATGCTACGACTTGTAATACTTTACATTGTGCTTTATTACCTGATGATTACATAAAAATTTCTATGTTAACTACAACAAAAGAAATTTGGGATAAACTCATTATAACTTATGAAGGAACTACTGAAGTTAGAGATGCTCACATAAATAAACTTGTTCATGAATATGAGTTATTTCATATGTCTCCTTCTGAATCTATTTCTAATATGTATACTAGATTCATGAAAATAATTAACACATTGCATTCTCTTGGAAAAACATATAGGAATCAAGACTTAGTTTATAAGAATCTTAGATGTCTTCCAACAGAATGAGAAACTAAAGTAACAGCTATTAGTGAAGCTAAGGATTTATCTACTTATCCACTTGATCAACTTTTGGGTTCTTTGATAGCACATGAACATGTTATTGCTCAAAGGGATAAGATAGATAACTCAGCAAAAAGGGAGAAGGACAAAGGAAAAGCCATTGCATTACAAGTTGATGATAGTGATGAGCATAACACCTCAAGCTCAGATGGTGATAGTGATGAGGTGGTCATGCTATCCAAAAGGCTTGGGAACTTGCTAAGGAAGAAGAATCAAAGGTTTAAAAAAATATAAAAGATATAAATTTCAAACTAAGACATTTCCTACAAGTGAAGGGATCATTTGCTACCATTGTAAAAAGCCTAAACATATAAGAGGTGATTGTCCAGATCTTCCTGAATCGAAGAAGAAAGAGATTGATGTGGAAAGAAGAAAAAATATGAAGAAGAAAAAGTACCATAAGAAGAAGAAGAAGAAGGCTTTATAGGCCAATCTAGATTCAAATGAATCAAGTACTTGCTCATTCGATGAAGAGGTTAACATATGTCTTATGGAAAATGGAGAATCTGACTTAGATTCTCAAGAGGAATGCCTTTAAAGAAAAATCAAAGAAGGCATGTGGTACTTGGATAGTAGATGTTCAAGACATATGACTAGAGATAAAGATAAATTCACAACTTTAGAATCAAGTGATGGAGGATTTGTTACATATAGAGATAATGCAAAGGGAAAGATCATTGGCATTGGTTCTATTTGTAAGAATTCTATCACTTCAAATAAAGGTTTTCTAGTAGAAGGATTAAAACATAATTTAATTTCTATTAGTCAGTTATGTGATAAAGGTTTGAATGTAGTATTTCATGCATAATATTGTATTATAAAAAATAATGAAAATGTTTTATCATTAGGACAAAGACATAATAACATTTATGTCATTTATTTAGATAGCTTTCATGATGTGAATTTGAATTTACTTTGTCTTAAAAGCACTCATGATGATATATGGTTATGGCATAGGTAACTATGTCATATTAACATGCACACACTCAATAAAATTGTGAAACTTGATTTAGTAGTTGGATTGCCTAAATTAAATTTTCATTCAAACTATGTTTGTGATGCTTGTATTTATGGTAAGCATTCTAGAAGCTCATTTAAAATTAAAAATATTTTTTCTACTTTTAGACCTCTATAATTATTGCACATGGATTTATTTGGTCCAATTAGCACCACTAGCTTAGGTGGAAAAAATTATGGTTTTGTGATTGTTGATGATTTTTTTAGATATACTTGGGTTTTTGTTTGTAACTTACAAAGATGATGTTTCGGAGAGTTTAGAAAGTTTTCTAAATATATTCAAAGAGAACAAGGCCTTTTGATTAATAGGGTTCAAACCAAAATCATGATGGAGAATTTGAAAATAAATTATTTGAGGATTATTGTGATGAACATGGGATTAGACATAATTTTTTTTGACCTAGAACTCCCTAACAAAATGGACTAGTAGAGAGAAAAATTAGAATATTAATTGAATTAAGTAGATCTATGCTTGATGAGTATAAATTGCCAAAATATTTTTAGGTGGAAGTAATAAATACTGCATGTTATGTGATGAATAGGATCTATATTAAACAAATTTTGAAGAAGACACCCTATGAATTATTTTTTGGGAAGCATCCTAAGATTGAGCACTTTCATGTATTTGTATGTAAATGCTTTATTTTAAATAATGGAAAAGAGCATTTAGGTAAGTTTGATTGCAAATCAGATGATGGTATTTTCTTAGGATACTCTCTTTCTAGTAGAGCTTATAGAGTTTTCGATAAAAGAAAAATGATTGAAGAAGAATCAATACATGTTATTTTTGATGAAAATTTAATTGATCCCATTAGAAATGAAGTGATTGATGAAGAGATTGATAATTTTAGTAAAATATATTTAGAACATAATGTGGATGATTCATTGCCTAAAGAATGGAAATATAATAAAAATCATCCAAAGGAACTAATTATAAGAGATCCTTCAAAAGCAGTTATGACTAGAAGACATAGTAGAGAGGTTGTAGATCATTCAGCATTTTTATCCAAGGTTGAACGCAAAAAGTTTGAAGAAGCATTAAAAGATAATTTTTGGATTATTGCTATGGAAGAGGAGTTGAATCAATTTGTAAGAAATGATGTTTGGCCCAAGACCCCAAGATCAAAATACCATTGGAACAAAATGGGTCTTTAGGAATAAGCTAGATGATTGAAGTTGTATTGTTAGAAATAAAGCTAGGTTAGTTGTACAAGGGTACATACAAGTTGAAGGTATAGATTTTGAAGAATCTTTTGCACCCGTAGCAAGACTAGAAGTTGTTAGGTTACTCTTTACTTATGCTTATTTTAAGGATTTTAAACATTTTCAAATGGATGTCAAGAGTGCTTTTTTGAATGGATTTATTGACCAAGATGTATTTGTAGAGCAACCACCTAGATTTGAGAGCCTTGATTGTCCAAATCATGTGTATAAATTAAAGAAAGCCTTATATGGTTTAAAATAGGCTCCTCGTGCTTGGTATGATAGGTTAAGTAACTATTTGATAAATCATGGATTTAGAAAGGGTAGAGTAGATACCACCTTATTCCTTTAAGAGCATAGATGATGATTTGATTATGGTACAAGTGTATGTAGATGACATATTATTTGGAAGTACAAATGAATCTTGTGCCATGAGTTCTCATCTTTGATGTATAAAGAGTTTGAAATGAGTATGATGGGAGAACCCAATTTTTCTTAGGTCTTCAAGTGAAGCAATAAAAAAATGGCACATTCATCTATCAAATCAAGTACACAAATGAATTGCTTGAGAGGTTTGACAAGAAAAGATTTAAATCTAGTAAAACTCATATGAGCCCATCTACAAAATTGGATTTAGATGAATTAGGAAAATCTATTGATCAAAAACTTTATAAGAGTATGATAGGTTCACTTTTACACCTTGTTGCTAGTAGACTTGATATTATGTTTGATATTTGTTTATATGCTCATTTTCAAGCAAAACTGAAAGAATCTCATTTAATAGCAGTCAAGCATATCTTATGGTATTTGATAAGCCCTACTATTTTAGGTTTATGGTATCCTAAAAATTCTTTATCATGTGATTTGGTTGGATATTCTGATGCTAATTTTGTTGAAAGTAAAGTAAATAGAAAAAGCACATCAGGAACATGCCAATATTTAAGATTATCACTTGTATTGGTCATCCATGAAACAAAATTATGTAGCTTTATCCACTACTGAGGCTGATTAGATAGCTTCTAGCAGTTGTATTGCTCAGGTAATTTGGTTAAAGCAACAATTAAAAGATTTTGGTATTAAGCAAGATCACATTCTAGTTCAGTGTGACAATACTAGTGCTATTAGTTTGACCAAAAATTCTATCCTGCAATCACGAACCAAGCATATAGAAATTAGACATCATTTTATTAGGGATCATGTTTTGAAAGGTGATGTTAATATTAATTTCATTAGTACTTATTTACAAAATGCAAATATTTTTACAAAACCATTACAAGAAGAACATTTTTGTACTTTAAGATGCATGCTTGGAATGTTAGATCCTAATATTTAAAATTATATGTAGTTTGTTCTCACTTTTTGAAGTTGTCAAAAGGGGGAGAAGAGTAAAATGTTGGTTAGCATTAAGTCTATTTCACGCATACATTTAAGGGGAGCAACATTATCCATCTCTTATGCTAAAATTTTTTAGAAGAAAATTTTCTTTCAAAAACTATGATGAATGGTCAATTTGCACCTTCATCAAAATCAATACCCAACATTAGTTTGTCATCATTAAAAAGGGGGAGATTGTTGGCTTAATGAGCCTCATGTTCAATTCAATCAATTTTGATGATAATAAACGAATGCATGGATGTTGTAATGTATGTTTTATGTGTTTAAGATATATTAATTGCTAATTACATATCCAAAACATCTCACAATATGTTTGAGGAAATTGCAATAATAGAAGAATGAAAGATAGATCAAAATGGATAATGTGAAGCTCAAGATACAATATTTTAGGTTATATGCATTTGTAACTATCTTAGAAATTCATATGAGTTCATTGGTATGAATCAATTTGCTCACAACTTAACATATTATTTTTATTTATTTTAAATAATGATAATGAGGATAATTTATATAAATCTCTGACTAATTAACATCCAATTATATGTTTCGTACATAGCATTTGAATTATCAAAATAATAAATGATAATAAATCATGACTATTTAGTGTAATTAGTTTAAATACTTAATATAATTAAATTATTTAATTTAATTTTAAGGTTATATGATAACTAACATATGTATGATTATATATAAATTATATCATAATATTTAAATGTCATATTTCAAAATTAACAAAAATATGTGGAATTTTGTAATTTAGCCAAAGTCATTTTATAATAAAGGACTATATATCGATTTCATCTCAATGGATTCCTTGGATTGTTTTCCTTTAATTTGATAGGTTACATGACCCACGTTTGATTAAAATTGAATTTATTATGACTTTTCAAACATAAGCTAATTTTAATAATGAATGCATGCTACATGCTTTGAATATATTAAAAGAATATTTGATTATTTTTGACTTGCCCATGTGAATAGCTGAATTTTGGCTTTTTAAATTAAAATAAATTATATTTTTATTTAATATTAAATTATTATATGATAAAATGATGTTAGAATAATATTTTTTTGAAATAATTCAAAATGACCTTCTTGCTTATAAATAGCCCTCATTCTCTTCATGAAAGCATTCCTCATTCAAATTCAAAATCCCTCTAGCAAATCTAAGAGAAACTTTCATAGATTTTCCTTCCAAGTGTTCTCCAAATATTGCAAGATCAAACCTTGGTTTGAAAGCTTCAACATCTTCAACTAAGTAAGCTTTCTCAAATTACTTTAGTTTATTTTCTTGATTTTAATCCCTTTTTAGTTGTTCATACTATTTTCACCATCTATTCATTATTTCCAATTTATACTTTTTCGTGGATTAGTCTTTGGACATCAAAGTTTCTTCAATCATTTTCTTGTCAAAAGTTCTTGTGATAGTTTGTAGGATTTATTTCAACTTATTGAATTTTTTTATCTTCCTACAAATTTCTTTTGGTTTCTTGAAATATTTCTTCAATAGTCTCATTTTAAAGATCATTTATTCTTAGATCTATTTTAGAAGTATATTTTAAGCATTTCAAATTAATTTATTATGTTGAAATTATTTTCATATTTGCTAGGTCTCTCTTTTTAATTAAAAGCTTACTAGTTTACTTAAATCTATCATATACTAATTTTATTTAAGTATTTTGAGATTAGTTGCATTAATTAAAAGCTTCACTCAAGTTAAAATCAAATAAATTATTGCTGGAATTTTAAAGTATTTGCTAGATATATTATAAATCAAGAATCTTTATCAAAATAAAATTTTATACCAAATTAAATTATTTTATTTCTCACTTATCACTTTATTTCAACTAATATCATTTATTTTAAAAAATTTATCTTGCTAAAATTTAGTAAAGCCTTCTTTTTCATTGTTTAATAATTAAGAAAAAGGAAGTTTAGTAGAAAGTTCATCTTTCTTACACTGTTATATACATACTAGCTGTAGTTTCTCTTAAACTTAAAATTATTCCTTACTAAAATTTAATTTATTATGCAATAGACTATTGTAAATTTATTTTGAAATCACTTTTATATTAATCTATAAATTATAATAACATAAACATCTTAATAACATCACTTTAAGATATTTATTTAATATTTTTTTATCAAAATTAAGTGAGCATTCTATCTTGCCATATTAGTAAGTTGTAAAGTGATCATTTATAAGTAGTGAGATCACTTTTTTGAATTGGATAGCTTGGTATATTTGTGAGATGTATTTTATTAAAATTTATTATTTTGTATTTTTGATTTCATGCTGTAAAATTTATATTGTGGTTGTACTCGCCCCGTTGTATGATAGTACATATTATTGTAAGGGTTGTACTCACCCAATTTTAGGAGAGTACTATTTGTAAGCTATTTTGAATTTAGTGGATTCCTAGCCAGGGGTGGCTAGGTGTGGACATAGGCCAATTTTGGGGTTTTGCCAAACCACATAAAAATTGTGTGCCTATTGTCTCTCTTTACTTTACTGTAATTTTATTTTTGCTGCATTAAGAATTGTATCTTATCATTATAAATAAAAAATTAATTTTCTATTAAAACTTAAAATTTAAGATTTAACTTTTAAAATTTTTAATATCGCCCAATTTAATAGCCCCCCTCCCCCTCTCGGGTGCTATAGTGATTGATAAGGTTTAGGGTTAGTTTAGGGTTTAGGCTTTAGGCTATAGGGCTTTTAGGGTTTATGGTTTATGGTTTGGGGTATTAGGGTTTAGGGTAAGTTTAGGGTTTGAGGTTGTAGGTTTAGGGTTAAAGGATTAAGGTTTTTTTTATTAAATAAATCAGTAGGTTTAGGTTCATTTAGTTTATTTAGTCTATTTATTATTTATTTTAGTTTATTTTTTTCATTTTTAGTTAGGTTTACTTTTTATTTTTATGTAGTTTAGTTTATTTTTTCTAGGTTTATTTATTTTAATTTAGGTTTTTTAGTTTATTTTTTAGGTTTAGGTTTAAGTTTTTGTTTATTTTTTAGTTTAGTTTTATTTTTATTTAATTTTTTAGGTTTAGGTTTTTATTTTATGTTTTTTAGGTTTAGGTGTTAAGTTTTTATTTTAGGTTTATTTTTAGGTTTTATTTTTTAGTTTAGGTTTAGGTTTATTTTTAGTTTATTATATTTTATTTAGTTTAGGTTTAGATTTAGGTTTAGTTTATTTTAGGTTTAGGCTTTGGTTTTATTTATTTTAGTTTAGTTTATTTAGTTTAGGTTTAGGTTTATTTTATTTTTATTTTAGGTTTATGTTTTATTTTTTATTTATTTTTAAGTTTTATTTTTAGGTTTAGGGTTTAGGGTTTAGGCATTTAGGGTTTAAAGTTTAGGATTTTTAGGGTTTATGATTTAATGTTTTGGTTTTAGGTTTAGGATTTAGGGTTTTTGGTTGGTTTTTTTTAATAGAGAACAAATTCAGATTCAATATTTCTTCTTTTTGATTTCATCAATGAAGTAGCACACACAGTTTTCTAAGACACAATCGATGACATAGATCAAAAATGAGCATGCATAGAGCAAATCAAAAACCCTAGATAATAAGAACCATCTCTATTATAAAGACACAATTCCATAAGCAGTAGATCAGATTGGCCATTCTTCAGTTTCTCAAGTTTGAATGAAACCACCTCGGCCTCTTGAGCAGTGGGATCCACCATCGTATCCTCGATCTCTCTCTATGCCACCACCATGGCTATAACCTCTATCACAATTCCATGAGTTTTTTTAATTTGTTTTATTTTTTATGTTTTATTTAGTTTAGGTTTAGGTTTTTAGGTTTTCAAGGTTTAGGGTTTGGGGTTCAGGGTTTAGGGTTTAGGGTTTATGGTTTAGGGTTTATGGTTTAGAGTTTAGGGTTTAGGATTTAAGGTTTAGGGTTGTAGGTTTAGCGTTTAAGGTTTAGGGTTAGGGATTAGGGTTTAGGGTTTAGAGTTTAGGGTTTAGTGTTTAGGTTTTAGTTTTTAGGGTTTAGGATTTAGGGTTTAGGTTTTTCAGTTTGGGGATTAGGATTTTAGGGTTTAAGGTCTAGGGTTTACGATTCTATGTTTAGAGTTTAAGGTTTAGGATTAGGGGTTTTTTGTTTTTTAATTCTTTTTTTTAAGGTTTAGGGTTTAGGGTTCAGGTTTTAGTTTTGGTATATTTTTAAATTAAGTAAACTGGTAGGTTTAGGTTTTTTTAGTTTATTTTTAGGGTTTAGGGTTTAGGGCATAGGGTTAGCTTAGAGTTTAGGTTTTTTTTTAAAAAAATAAGTAAAGATAGGTTTAGGTTTATTTAGTTTAGAATATTTTATTTTTAATTTTTCTTTATATTTATTTTTTATTTTTATTCAGTTTAGTCTATTTATTTTAGTTTTGTTTATTTTATTTTAGGTTTTTTATTTTAGTCTTTTTTTAGGTTTAGGTTTAGTTTAGGTTTATTTTTTATTTGAGTTTAATTTTTATTTTATTTTTAAGGTTTAGGATTTTTTTTTAGGTTTGGGTTTTATTTTTTCTTTTTAGGTTTAGGTTTTAAGTTTTATTTTTTAGTATAAGTTTAAGTTTATTTTTAGATTATTTTATTTTATTTAGTTTAGCTTTAGTTTATTTTTGGTCTAGGCTTAGGTTTTATTTATTTTAGTTTAGTTTATTTTAGTTCAGATTTAGGTATATTTTATTTAGTTTATTTTACTTTTATTTTAGGTTTAATTTTTTGGTTTAGGGTGTAGGATTTATTTTTTAATTACTTTTAGGTTTTATTTTTAGGTTTATTTCTTAGGTTTAGGTTTTTATTTAGTTTTTATTTAATTTTTTATGTTTATTTTATTTTATTTTACATTTAGTTTTCATTTTATTTAGGGTTTTTATTTTAGGTTTATTTTTTAAGTTTAGTTTATGTTATTAATTATTTTATTTTAGTGTGTTTTATTTTATTTTTAGGTTTAGGTTTAGGTTCTAGTTTAAGTTTTAATTTTATTATACTTTTTATTTTATTTAGGTTTAGGTTTATTTATTTATTTTATTTTTTGGTTTTATTTAGTTTAGGTTTGGGTTGTTAGGTTTTTAAGTTTTTAGGGTTTAGGGTTTAGGGTTTAGTATTTAGGATTTGGGGTTTAGGGTTTAGGGTTAAGAGTTTTATGGTTTAGGGTTTTAGGGTTTGGGGTTTTAGAGCTTAGGGTTTAAGGGTTTAGCATTTAGGGTTTATTAAAGTTTCAGGTTTTGGGTTTTTAGGGTGTAGGGTTTTAGCTTAGCTTATGGTTTAAGGTTTTTTAGGGTTTAGGTTTTAGGGTTTAGGGTTTAAGGTTGTAGGTTTAGGGTTTAGGGTTAGTTATAGGGTTTAGGGTTTAGGGTTTGTGATTTATGGTTTAGGGTTTAAGGTTTTTTAAGTTTTTTTAATTAAATAGTAGGTTTGATTTATTTAGTTTATTTTTTATTTTTGTTTATTTTATTCTTTATTTAGGATTATTTTTTTATTTTATTTATTTAACTTATTTATTTTAGTTCATTTTATGTTTAGTTTTATGTTTATGTTTTTTAGTTTAGTTTTATTTTTATTTTATTTTTAGGATTAAGTTTTATTTTTTTATTTTTTTTTAGGTTTAGGTTTTTTATTTTATTTTTATTTATTTATTTTAGGTTTATTTTTAGGTTTTATTTTAGGTTTATTTTATTTTATTTTAAGTTTAGGTTTAGTTATTTTATTTTTTTATTTTTTTTTAGTTTTTAGTTTAGTTTAGTTTTTTTATTTTAGTTTATTTTAGTTTAGTTTTATTTTATTTATTTTAGGTTTATTTAGGTTTATTTTTTTATTTTATTTTTTTTTATTTTAGATTTTATTTTAGTTTATTTAATTTTTTTTAGTTTATTTAGGTTTTATTATTTTATTTTAGTTTCTTTATTTTTATTTTATTTTATTTTTTATTTAGTTTAGGTTATTTATTTTTATTTATTTTGGTTTAATTTTTTATTTATTTTATTTTTAGTTTATTTTATTTAGGTTTAGGTTTTATTTTTTTAAGTTTAAGTTTTTTTTTTATTTATTTTATTTATTTTATTTTTATTTTTTTATTTATTTTTTATTTTATTTTATTTTATTTATTTTTTTTTTTTTTTAGTTTTTTTTTTATTATTTATTTATTTTATTTTTTAGTTTTTTATTTTAGTTTATTTTATTTTAGTTTAGTTTAGGTTTTTATATTTTATTTTAATTTTTATTTTTAGTTTAGGTTTTTTTTAATTTATTTTTTATTTTATTTTTTATTTTATTATTTTATTTGGTTTTAGTTTTTTTATTTAATTTTAGTTTTTTTTAGTTTAGGTTTAGGTTTTAGATTTTTTTGGGGTTTAGGGTTTAGGTTTTGGTTTTTTTAGGGTTTAGGTTTAGGGTTTAGGTTTAGGGTTTAGTTTTTTTAGGTTTAGTTTTAGGGTTTAGGTTTATTTAGTTTATTTTATTTATTTAAGTTTATTTTTAGTTTAGGTTTAATTTAGTATTAGTTTAGTTTAGGTTTTATATTTTTTTAATTTAGGTTTAAGTAAGTTTTAGTTTTTTTTTTAGTATTTAGGTTTAGTTTAGGGTTTAGTTTAGGGTTTTAGGGTTTTAGGTTTAGGGTTAGGGTTGGGTTTAGGTTTTAGGTTGGTTTTGGTTTAGTGTTTTTTAGGGTTTAGGGTTTAGGGTTTAGGTGTTTAGGATTTAGGTTTTAGGATTTAGGGTTTTAGGGTTTAGGGTTTAGGGTTTTAGTGTTTAGGGTTTTTGGTTTAAGGTTTTAGGTTTATGGATTTGGGGTTTAGGGTTTTATGGTTTAGGGTTTAGAGTTTCAAGTTTAGGGTTAATTTTAGGGTTTAGAGTTTAGAGTTTTGGGTTAGGGTTTTTTTTATTTTTTATTATCTTTATTTTTAATTTTTTTTAAATTAAGTAAATTGGTAGGTTTAGTTTAGTTTTATTTAGTTTATTTTATTTTATTTAGTTTAGTTTATTTATTTTAAGTTTATTTATTTTAGTTTAGGTTTTTATAGTTTATTTTTTAGGTTTAAGTTTAGGTTTAGGTTTCTTTTTTTGGTTTATGTTTGGTTTTATTATATTTATTTAGGTTAGGTTTTAGGTTTTTTAGTTTTTTTTATTTAGGTTTTATTATTTTTAGGTTTATTTTAGTTTATTTAATTTTATTTAGTTTATGTTTAGGTTTAGGTTTAGTTTATTTCAAGTTTATGTTTAGGTTTATTAATTTTAGTTTAGTTTTAGGTTTATTTTTGTTTTAGTTTTAGGTTTAGGTTTTATTAGTTTAATGATTAGATTTTATTTTTTTATTTATTTTTTTGGTTTATATGTTTAGGTTTAGGTTTTATTTAGTTTTTATTTTTTTTATTTTAGGTTTGTTTTATTTTTATTTTAGCTTTTTATCTTATTTTATTTAGGTTTAATTTTTTTAGTTTAGTTTAGGTTTAGTTATTTTATTTTAGTTTAGTTTTATTTATTTTATTTTCTTTTTTTTATGTTTAGGTTTAGGTTTTTAGTTTATGTTTTATTTTATTTTATTTTAATTTTATTTTGGTTTAATTTTATTTATTTATTTTATTTTAGATTTTATTTAGATTTTAGTTTTTTAGTTTAGGGTTTAGGGTTTAGGGTATAGGGTTTTAGGTTTTTTTAGGTTAGGGTTTTAGTGTTTAGTTTAGTTTAGGGTTTAGGGTTTTTAGAGGTTTAGGGTTAGGTTTAGGGTTTAGGGTTTATGGTTAGCTTTGGGTTTAGGGTTAGTTTAGGTTTTAGGGTTTAGTTTTTAGGGTTTTTAGTTAGGTTAGTTATTATTTGGGTTTAGGGTTTTAGGGTTAAAGGTTTAGTTAGGGTTAGTTTAAGGTTTCTGATTTATGGTTTAGGGTTTATAGTTTAAGGTTAGTTTAGTTTAGTGTTTAGGTATTTTAGGGTTTAAGGTTTGTTTAGGTTTAGGGTTTATGGTTTTAGGTTTAGGGTTTAGGGTATAGGGTTTCTTGGTTTAGTTTTAGGGTTTAGGGGTAGGGTTTAGGGTTTAGGATTTAGGGTTTTAGGGTTTACAATTTAGGGTTTAGGGTTTAGAGTTTCGGGTTTAGGGTTTAGTGTTTCAGGTTTAGGGTTAGTTTTAGGGTTTAGGGTTAGAGATTTCTTTCCTTTTTTATTTTTTTGTTTATTTTATTTTTTGAAATTAATTAAACTCGTAGGTTTAGGTTTATTTAGTTAATTTTTTTATTTATTTTAGTTTATTTTATTTTTTATTATGATTTTGGTTTATTTTTATTTTTATTTATTTTAGTTTATTTATTTTAGGTTTATTTATTTTAGTTTATGTTTTATATTTTGGTTTATTTTTGAGATTTAGGTTTAGGTCTATTTTTTAGTTTAGTTTTATTTTTATTTTATTTTTTTAGTTTAGGTTTTATTTATTATTTTTAGGTTTTAGTTTATGTTTTTATGTTATTATTTTCATGTTGAGTTTTAGGTTTTATTTTTAAGTTTAGGTTTTGGTTTATTTTTAGTTTATTTTATTTTATTTAGTTTAGGTTTAGGTTTATTTTATTTTAGGTTTAGGTTTAAGTTTGATTTATTTTAGTTTAGGTTTAGGTTTATTTTAATTTTATCTTAGGTTTAGTTATCTTTTTCTTAGTTTATTTAGGGTTTTTTTTCTTAGTTTTATTTTTAGGTTTATTGTTTAGGTTTAGGTTTTTATTTAGTTTTTATTTTATTTTTTTAGGTTTATTTTATTATTATTTTAGGTTTAGTTTTTATTTTATTTAGGTTTTTTATTTTTTAGGTTTAGGTGTATTAGGTTTTAGCATTTAGGTTTATTTCATAATTTATTTAGTTACTTTAGGTTTAGGTTTAGGATTTGGGGCTTAGGGTTTAGGGTTTATGTTTAGGGTTTAGGGTTTAGCCTTTAGGGTTTTAGGGTTTTTGGGTTTAGGGTTTACGATTAGGATTTAGGGTTTAGGATGTTTTAGGGTTTAGGGCTTAGGGTTTAGGGTTGTAGGGTTAGGGATTAAGATTTACGGTTTAGGGTTTATGGTTTTTTTTTAAAAAAAAATTTAAGTAAACTGCTAGTTTAGGTTTATTTAGTTTATCTTTTATTTATTTTAGTTTGTTTTATTTTTTTTATTTATGTTCATTTTTTTGTTTTTATTTAGTTTTGTTTATTTATTTTAGTTTATGTTTTTTATTTGAGTTTATTTTTTATGTTTTGATTTAATTATAGGTTTATTTTTTAGTTGAGTTTTATTTTTATTTTACTTTTTAGGTTTAGGTTTTATTTTTTATTTTTAGGTTTAGGTTTAGGTTTTTATTTTTGGTTTATTGTTAGGTTTTATTTTTTAGTTTAGGTTTATGTTTATTTTAATTTAATTTTATTTTATTTAGCTTAGGTTTAGGTTTAGGTTTAGTTTATTTTAGGATTAGGTTTAGGTTTTATTTATTTTAGTTTACTTTATTTTGGTTTATATTTAGGTTTATTTTTTTTGTTTATTTTATTCTTATTTTAGATTTTAGTTTTTTTTTTTAGTTTAGGGCTTAGAATTTATTTTTTATTTAGTTTTAGGTTTTATTTTAAGGTTTATTTTTTAGGTTTAGGTTTTTATTTAGTTTTTATTTTATTTTATTTTAAGATTATTTTATATTTATTCTACATTTAGTTTTTATTTTATTTAAGCTTTTTATTCCTTTGTTTATTTTATTTTATTTAGTTTAGTTTAAGTATTATTTCTTTTATTTTAGTTTATTTTTATTAGTTTATTTTATTTTATTTTAAGGTTTAGGTTTAGGTTTTAATTTTAGTTTATACTTTACTTTTATTAAGGTTTAAGTTTTTTTATTTATTTTATTTTTAGGTTTATTTTAGTTTAGCTTTAGCTTTTCAAGTTTTTAGGGTTTCGGGCATAAGGTTTAGGATTTAGGGTTTAGGGTTCAGGGTTTTAGGGTTTAGGGTTTTCGGGTTTAGGGTTTAGGGTTAGGGTTAGGTTTAGGCTTTAGGGTTTAGTGTTTAAGCTTTAGGGTTTAGGGTTTTTAGGGTTTAAGGTTTAGGGTTTAGGGTTTTGGGTTTAGGGTTAGCTTAGGGTTTAGGGTTAGTTTAGGGTTATCAGTTTAGTCTTTAGGGTTTATGATTTTTAGAGTTTAGGGTTTAGGGTTTATGGTTAGTTTATGGTTTAGGGTTTAGGGTTGTACAATTTAGGGTTTAGGGTTAGTTTAGGGTTTTAAGTTTAGGGCTTAGGCTTTAAGGTTTAGGCTTTAGAGTTTAGGATTTAGGATTTAGGGTTTGTTTAGGATTTAGGGTAGTACTATTTTTTATTTATTTTAGTTTATTTTTTCATTTTTATTTAGGTTTATTTCTTTATTTTATTTAGTTTAGTTTATTAATTTTAGGTTTTTTAGTTTATTTTTTAGGTATAAGTTTAGGTACATGCTTATTTTTAAGTTTAGTTTTATTTTTATTTAATTTTTTAGGTTTAGGTTTTTATTTTATGTTTTTTAGGTTTAGGTGTTAGGTTTTTATTTTAGGTTTATTTTTAGGTTTTATTTTTTTTGTTTAGGTTATTTTTTAGTTTATTTTATTTTATTTAGTTTAGGTTTAGGTTTAAGTATAGTTTATTTTAGGTTTAGGCTTAGGTTTTATTTATTTTAGTTTAGTTTATTTTAGTTTAGGTTTAAATTAAAGTTTTATTTTTAGGGTTAGGGTTTAGGCATTTAGGATCTAAGGTTTAGTGTTTAGGGTTTAAAATTTAGGGTTTTAGGGTTTATGATTTAGGGTTTTTATTTTAGGTTTAGGGTTTAAGGTTTTGGTTAGTTTTTAATGAGAACAAATTGATTTATTTCTTCTTTTGATTTCATCAATGAAGTAGCACACAATGTTTTCTAAGACACGATCAATGATCCAAAATGAGCACGCATAGTAAATCAAAAAGATAATAAGAACCATCTCATTGTAAGACCGTTACATAGCGGTGATCGATTGGCCATTCTTGATTTCTCAAGTTTTGAACAAAACCACCGACTCGGCGGTGGGATCCACCATCATATCCTATCTCTCTACCACCAGTAACCTCATCATAATTCTAAGGGTTTTAATTTATTTTATTTTATATGTTTTATTTATTTTAGGCTTAGGTTTTTAGGTTTTCAAGGTTTAGGGTTTGTGGTTTTAGGGTTTAGGGTTTAGGGTTTAGGGTTTAGGGTTTAGAGTTTAGGGTTTAGGGTTTAGGGTTTAGGGTTTATGGTTTAGAGTTTAGGGTTTAGGATTTAAGGTTTAGGGTCGTAGGTTTTAGGGTTTAGGGTTTAGGTTAGGGATTAGGGTTTAGGGTTTAGAGTTTAGGGTTTTGTGTTTAGGATTTAAGTTTTAGGGTTTTTAGGGTTTTTAGGGTTTAGGGTTTAGGGTATAGGGTTAGCATAGAGTTTAGGTTTTTTTAAAAAAAATTAAGTAAATCGATAGGTTTAGGTTTATTTAGTTTATTTTTTATTTATTTTAGATTATTTCATTTTTAATTTTTATTTATATTTATTTTTTATTTTTATTCAGTTTAATTTATTTATTTTTTGTTTGTTTACTTTATTTTAGGTTTTTAATTTTAGTCTTTTTTTAGGTTTAGGTTTAGTTTAGGTTTATTTTTTAGTTGACTTATATTTTTATTTGATTTTTATGGTTTGGGTTTTATTTTTTTATTTTTAGGTTTAGGTTTTATTTTTTATTTTTAGGATCAGGTTTAGGTTTTTATTTTATTTTTTTAGGTTTAGGTTTTAAGTTTTATTTTTTTAGTATAGGTTTAGGTTTTTTTTAGTTTATTTTATTTTATTTAGTTTAAGTTTAGCTTATTTTAGGTCTAGGCTTTGGTTGTATTTATTTTAGTTTAGATTTAGGTATATTTTCTTTAGTTTATTTTACTTTTATTTTTGATTTAGGTTTTTTTTTTGTTTAGGGTGTAGGTTTTATTTTTTATTTACTTTTAGGTTTTATTTTTAGGTTTATTTCTTAGGTTTAGGTTTTTATTTAGTTTTTATTTAACTTTTTATATTTATTTTAGTTTTATTTTACATTTAGTTTCATTTTATTTTAGGTTTTATTCTTAGGTTTATTTTTTTTTTAGTTTATATTATTAATTATTTTATTTTAGTGTGTTGTATTTTATTTTTTAGGTTTAGGTTTAGGTTTTTAGTTTAGTTTAATTTTATTATACTTTTTTATTTTATTTAGGTTTATGTTTTTTTATTTATTTTATTTTTTGGTTTTAATTACTTTAGGTTTGGGTTGTTAAGTTTTTAAATTTTTAGGGTTTAGGGTTAAGCATTTAGGATTTAGGGTTTAGGGTTTAGGGTTTAGAGTTTTATGGTTTAGGGTTTTAGGGTTTAGGGTCAGGGTTTAGCGTTTAGGGTTTATTAGGGTTTTGGGTTTTGGGTTTTTAGGGTATAGGGTTTTAGCAGCTTTAGGGTTTTAGGGTTTAAGGTTTAGGGCTTAGGGTTTAAGGTTGTAGGTTTAGGGTTTAGGGTTAGGGTTTAGGGTTTAGGGTTTATGGTTTATGGTTTAGGGTTTATGGTTTGGGGTTTAAGGTTTTTTTAAATTAAATGCAGTGCTTTAGTTTATTTAGTTTATTTTTTTTAGTTTATTTTATTTTATTTTTTAGGTTTATTTTTTATTTTTAGTTAGTTTAGCTTATTTATTTTAGGTTTATTTATTTTAGTTCATTTTTTAAGTTTTGGTTTATGTTTCTATGTTTTTTTAGTTTAGTTTTATTTTTATTTTATTTTTTAGGTTTAAGTTCTATTTTTATTTATTGGTTTAGGTTCAAGTTTTTATTTTTATTTTTTAAGGTTTAGGTTTTAGGTTTTTTATTTGGGTTTATTTTTTAGGTTTTATTTTTTAGTTTAGGTTTACATTTATTTTTAGCTTATTTTATTTTATTTAGTTTAGGGTTTAGGTTTAGTTTATTTTAGGTTTAGGTTTAGGTTTTATTTAGTTTAGTTTAGTTTATTTTAGTTTTGGTTTAGGTTTATTTTATTTTGTTTATTTTAGGTTTAGGTTTATTCTTATTTTTAGTTTAGGGTTTAGGTTTTAGTTTTAGGTTTATTGTTTATGTTTAGGTTTTATTTTATTTTATTTTTGTTTATTTTATTTTTAATTTAGGTTTAGTTTTTATTTTATTTAGGTTTTTTATTTTTTACTTTAGTTTAGGTTTTATTTATTTTATTTTAGTTTAGTTTTTATTTTTTATTAAGGTTTAGGTTTTATTTTTTATTTACTTTTAGGTTTATTTTTTATGTTTAAGTTTTTATTTAGTTTATATTTTATTTTATTTTAGGTTTATTTTATTTATATTTAACTTTTAGTTTTTATTTTATTTAGTTTTTTATTCTAAGGTTTTTTTATTTTTTTAGTTTAATTTAAGTTATTATTTATTTTATTTTTATTTCTTTTTATTGGTTTATTTTATTTGATTTTTAAGTTTAGGATTAGGTTCAAGTTTTTGTTTTTTTTTAATTTTATTTTATATTTTATTTTTTTTAGATTTTTTATTTATTTTATTTTTAGGTTTATTTTCTTTATGTTTAGGTTTTAGCTTTTTAGGGTTTAGGATTTTTTTTGGGTTTAGGGTTTAGGGTTTAGGTTTTAGAGCTTAGGTTTTAGGGTTTAGGATTTAGGGTTTAGGGTTTTAGGGTTTATGGTTTCTGGTTTAAGGTTTATGGTTTAGGGTGTTTAGGGTTTAGGGTTCTGATTTAGGTTTTAAGTTTTTAGGTTTTACTTTTAGGGTTTTTGGTTTTTAGTTTTTTTTAAGAAATTAGATTGAACATTTGTTCTATTATTTATTTAGTTTATTTTTTAGGTTTATTTTATTTTTTAATTTAGTTTAGGTTTTTATTATTTCTTATTCTTTTTATTTTATTTAGATTTAAAATTTTTTTATTTCATTGTTAGGTTTTATTTAGTTTATTTTTTTTAGATTTTAGGTTTAGACTTAGGTTTTAGGGTTTAGGGTTTAGATTTAGATTGGGTTTAGGTTTTAGTGTTTAGGTTTAGGTTTAGGGTTTAGGGTTAGGGTTTAGGTTTAGGTTTAGGTTTAAGTTTATTTAGGTTTAGTTTAGGGTTAGGTTTAGTTAGTTTAGGGTTTCAGGTTTAAGGTTTATTATTTAGGCTTTAACTTTAGTTTTAGGGTTTACAGTTTATGGTATGTTATTTTAGGTTTAGTTTAGGTTTAAGGTTTAAGTTTAGAGTTTAGGGTTTAGGTTTAGGGTTTAGGTTTAGGTTTAGTTTGGTTTAGTAGTTCATTTTTAGGTTTAGGGTTTAGTTTAGATAGGGTTAATTTTAGGGTTTAGGGTTTAGGGTTTAGGGTTTTAGGGTTTAGTGTTTAGGGTTTAAAATTAAGTAAACTAGTAGGTTTAGGTTTATGTAGTTTTTTATTTAGGTTTATTTTTATTTTTATTTAGTTTAGTTTATTTATTTTAAGTTTATTTATTTTAGTTTAGGTTTTTTTTATTTTAGTTTATTTTTTAGGTTTAAGTTTTGGTTTAGTTTTTTTTTTAGGTTTAGGTTTAGGTTTTTATTTTATTCTTTTAGGTTAGGTTTTAGGTTTTTAGTTTAGGTTTATTTTTTAGGTTTTATTTTTAGATTAGGTTTAGGTTTATTTTTAGTTTATTTAATTTTATTTAGTTTAGGTTTAGGTTTAGGTTTAGTTTATTTTAAGTTTATGTTTAGGTTTTATTAATTTTAGTTTAGTTTATTTTAGTTTAGGTTTAGGTTTATTTATTTTTATTTTAGGTTTAGGTTTTTTATTAGTTTAATGATTAGGTTTTATTTTTTTTTATTTTTTTGGTTTCTTTTTTAGTTTTAATTTTTTATTTAGTTTTTATTTTATTTTATTTTAGGTTTGTTTTATTTTTATTTTAGCTTTTGTGCTTATTTTATTTAGGTTTTTAATTTTTTAGTTTAGTTTATGTTTTTATTTATTTTATTTTAGTTTAGTTTTTATTTCTATTTTATTTTCATAGGTTTTAATTTATGTTTTTATTTTATTTATTTTATTTTGGATTAAATTTTATTTATTTATTTTATTTTTAGGTTTTATTTAGTTTAGGTTTAGGTTTTTAGGTTTTTAGGGTTTAAGGTTTAGGGTTTAGGGTTTAAGGTTTTAGGTTTTAGGTTTAGGGTTAGGGTTTAGTGTTTTGGGTTTATGCTTTAGTGTTTAGGCTTTAGAGATAGGGTTTTTAGGGGTTTAGGGTTTAGGGTTTATGGTTAGCTTAGGGTTTAGGGTTAGTTTAGGGTTTAGGGTTTAGGGTTTTTAGGGTTTATAGTTTAAGGTATAGGGGTTAGTTTATTATTTTGGGTTTAGGGTTTTAGGGTTTAGGGTTTAGGGTTTATGATTTATGGTCTAGGGTTTAAGGTTTATTTTAGGTTGAGGTTTAGGTTTAAGTTTTATTTTGGTTGAGTTTATTTAGTTTAGATTTAGGTTTAGGTTTATTTCAATTTAGGTTTAATTTATTTATTTTAGGTTTAGGTTTAGATTCATTTATATATTTAGTTTAGTTTATGTTTTAGGTTTTAGGTTTAAATTTAGGATTTTTTTTAGTTTAGTTTAGGTTTATTTAGTTTATTTGGTTTAGGTTTTTTAGTTTTGGTTTAGTTTTTTTAGTTTATTTATTTAGTTTAAGTTTATTTATTTAAGTTTAATTTATTTATTTTAGTTTATTTATTTAGGTTTAGGTTTAGGTTTAGGTTTAGATTTATTTTTATTTTAGGTTTATTTAGGTTTATTTATTTAGGTTTAGGTTTATTTTATTTAGTTTAGTTTATTTAGTTTATTTTGGTTTAGGTTTATTTAGTTTTAGTTTATTTAGGTTTAAGTTTATTTAGTTTTGTTTAGGTTTGGGTTTAGGTTTACATTAGGTTTATTTTTTAGGTTTAGATTTATTTTGGGTTTAAGTTTATTTAATTTTGGTTTAGGTTTAGGTTTATTTTAGGTTTAGGTTTATTTTAGGTTTAGGTTTAAGTTTATTTATTTTATGTTTAAGTTTAAGTTCATTTTAGTTTAGTTTAGTTTATTTATTTAGGTTTAGGTTTAGGTTTTAGTTTATTTAGGTTTAAGTTTAGGTTTAGATTTAGGTTTAAGTTTATTTTAGTTTTGGTTTTAGGTTTAGTTTTAGGTCTATTTTAGGTTTTATTTAGTTTAGTTTAGTTTAGGTTTATTTTATTTATTTTATTTAGTTTAGGTTTAGGTTTATTTTATTTAATTCATTTTAGTTTAGTTTAGCTTAGGTTTAGGGTTAGATTTTGGTTTTAGGTTTATTTAGTTTAGTTTACATTTATTTAGTTTAATTTATTTAGTTTAGGTTTATTTTAGTTTATTTTATTTAGTTTATTTAGTTTATTTATTTAGTTTAGGTTTAGGTTAATTTAGTATATTTTATTTTAATTTATTTATTTAGTTTAGGTTTAGGTTTAGGTTTAGGTTTATTTTCTTTAGTTTTTTTTTTATTTTATCAGTTTACTTTTTATAGTTTAGGTTTAGGTTTAGGTTTAGGTATAGGTTTTGGTTTATTTAGTTTAGCTTATTTTAGTTTAGGTTTATTTAGTTTAGTTTAGTTTAGGTTTATTTTTTATTTATTTATTTAGTTTAGCTTTATTTTAGTTTATTTTTTGTTTAGTTTATTTTCTTTTTATTTTGTTTAATTTAGTTTAGGTTTAGGTTTAGGTTTATTTATTTAGGTCTTATTTTTTTTTAGTTTTTTTAGTTTAGGTTTATGATTAGGTTTAGGTTTTAATTTAGTTTAAGTTTAGGTTTAAGTTTTATTTTATTTTTATTTTGGTTTATTTATTTAGGTTTAGGTTTATTTATTTAGTTTAATTTATTTAGTTTATTTTGTTTAGTTTATTTATTTAGTTTAGGTTTAGGTTTTATTTATTTTAATTTAGTTTAGTTTAATTTATTTTTAGGTTTAGGTTTAGATTTAGGTTTAGGTTTAGTTTAGTTCATTTATTTATTTTAGTTTAGGTTTTAAGTTTTATTTAGTTTATTTTTTTAGTTTAGTTTTTTTTTTATTTATTTAGTTTAGTTTAGTTTAGTTTATTTAGGTTTAGATTTATTTTATTTATTATTTAGTTTAATTTTTTTATTTAGTTTAAGCTTAGGTTTTGGTTTGGGTTAATTTAGTTTAGGTTTATTTAGGTTTAAATTTTATTTAGTTTAGTTTTATTTAGTTTAGGTTTATTTTTAGTTTAGGTTGATGTATAGGTTTAGATTTAGGTTTAATTTTTTATTATGTTTATTTAAGTTTTACATTATGGGTTTTGTTTAGTTTTGGTTTTATTTAGGTTTAGGTTGGTTGATTTATTTTTATTAATTTTATTTTATTTTATTTAGTTTTAATTTATGTTTATTTTAGTTTAAGTTTTTTAGGTTTATTTAAGTTTAGGTTTAGGTTTATTTTTATTTAGGGTTTAGGTTTAGGTTTAGCTTTAGGTTTATTTTTTATTTTAGTTTAGGTTTATCTATTTAGTTTAGTTTAGGTTTAGGTTTAGTTTTATTTTTATTTTAGTTTTTATTTAGTTTAGGTTTATTTATGTAGTTTAGTTTATTTATTTTTAGTTTAGGTTTAGGTTTAAGTTTATTTTGTTTAGGTTTAGTCTATTTTATTTTAGTTATTTTATTTATTTATGTTTAAGTGTATGTAGTTTAGGTTTTAAGTTTATGTTTAGGTTTATTTTTGTTTAGTTTAGTTTAGTTTATTTTAAGTTTAGGTTTATTTATTTAGTTTAGGTTTTATTTATTTAGATTAGGTTTTTTATTTAGTTTAGTTTTTATTTATTTAGTTTATTTTTAGGTTTAGTTTATTTTGTTTAGTTTATTTTATTTTAGTTTTGGTTTAGGTTTATTTATGTTTATTTAGTTCAGTTTATTTTAAATAATTTATTTAATTTATTTTAACTTATTTAGTTTAGGTTTAGGTTTAGGATTTGATTTAGGATTAGGATTAGTTTAGTTTAATTTAATTTATTTTAGCTTAGTTTAAGTTTAGGTTTATTTAGATTAGTTTATTTTATTTAGTTTTTATTTTATTTTGTTTATATTATGTTTATTTGTTTTATTTATTTATTTTTTAATTTTGGTTTTGGTTTAGGTTTATTTTATTTAGTTTAGTTGAGGTTTAGGTTTAGGGTTTAGGTTTAGATTTTTGGTTTAAGTTTAGGTTTAGGGTTTAGTTTAGGGTTTAGTTAGGTTACTTTTATTTAGGGTTTAGGTTTAGGTTAGGGTTTAGGGTTTAGGATTTTTAATGGTTTAGGGATTAGGGTTTATGGTTTATTTAGATTTAGGTTTAGGTTTAAGGAGGTTTAGTTTAGGGTTTAGGTTTAAGTTTTGTTTAGGGTTTAGGATTAGTTTAGGTTTAGGGTATTATTTAAGGTTTAGGTTTAGGGTTTTAAGTTTAGGATTTGGGTTTAATTTATTTAGGTTTAGAGTTTTGGGTTTAGGGCTTAGGATTCAGGGTTTAGGGTTTAGTGTTTAGGGTTTTTATTTTAAATTAAGTAAATCGGTAGGTTTATGTTTATTTAGTTTCTAGTTTATTTTTTATTTATTTTAGCTTATTTTATTTTATTTTATTTAGGTTTATTTTTTTATGTAGTTTAGTTTATTTATTTTAGGTTTATTTATTTAGTTTAGGTTTTTTATTTTAGTTTATCTTCCAAGTTTAGGTTTAGGTTTATGTTAATTTTTTAGTTTTGTATTTTTATTATTTTATATTTTAGGTTTAGGTTTTATTAATTATTTTAAGTTTAAGTTTGGATTTTTATTTTACTCTTTAAGGTTTAGGTTTTAGGTTTTTATTTTAGGTTTATTTTTAGCTTTATTTTTTTTAATTTAAGTTTAGGTTTATTTTTAGTTTATTTAGTTTAGGGTTTAGGTTTAGTATATTTTAAGTTTAGGTTTAGGTTTCATTTATTTTAGTTTAGTTCATTTTAGTTTAGGTTTAGGTTTATTTTATTTATTTATTTTAGGTTTAGGTTTTTTTTTAAGTTTATGGTTTAGGTTTTATTTTTTACTTATTTATAGGTTTTTTTAGGTTTAGATTTTTATTTAGTTTTTATTTTTATTTTACATTTAATTTTTATTTTATTTATTTATTTTTAATTTTTTGGTTTACTTTTTTGTTTAGTTTAAGTTTTTATTTATTTTCTTTTAATTTAGTTTTTTTATTTTTTTAGGTTTAGGTTTAGGTTTAGGATTTAGTTTAGGTTTTTATTTCATTTTAGTTTTTTATTTAATTTAGGTTTAGGTGTTTTAATTTATTTTATTTTTAGGTTTTATTTAGTTTAGGTTTAGGTTTTTAGGTTTTAGGTTTAAGGTTTTTAGGGTTTAGGGTTTAAGGTTTCATTTTTAGGTTTGTTTAGGGGTTTAGGTTTGGGGTTTAGGTTTTAGGGTTTAGGTTTTGTGTTTAGTTTAGGTTTATGGTTTGGTTTTTTAGGGTTTAGGTTTGGTTTTAGGGTTAAGGGTTTGTTTAGTGTTAGGTTTAGGGTTTAGGGTTTAGGGTTTATAGTTTATTTAGGTTTAGGGTTTAGAGTTAGGGTTAGGATTTAGGGTTTAGGGTTTTATTTAGGGTTTAGGGTTGGTTTTATTTTATTTTTATTTTTTTAATTAAGAAATTAGAAGTTTAGGTTTATTTAGTTTGTTTTATTTATTTAGTTTATTTTATTTTTATTTTATTTAGTTTTTTTTTATTTTTTTTATTTTAGTTTATTTATTTTAGTTTAGGTTTTATTTTACTTTATTTTTTAGTTTATTTATGTTTAGGTTTAATTTTTTGTTTAGTTTATTTTTATTTTTATTTTTTTGGTTTAGGTTTTATTTTTTTATTTTAGGTTTAGGTTTATTTTATTTATTTTTTTAGGTTTAGGTTTTAGTTTAATTTTAGGTATTATTTTTTAGATTACATTTAGGTTTATTTTAGTTTAGTTTTATTTTTTTATTTTATTTTTTATGTTTAGATTTTATTTTTTTATTTAAAGGTTTAGGTTAGGTTTTTTATTAATTTTTTGGGTTTAGGTTTTAGGTTTTTATTTTAGGTTTAGTTTTATGTATTTTTTAGTTAAGTTAGGTTTATTTTTTGTTGATATTATTTTACTTAGTTTATGTTTAGGTTTAGGTTTAGTTTATTTTAGATTAGGTTTATTTTATTTTAGTGTAGTTTATTTTAGTTTAGGTTTATTTTATTTTCTTTATTTTATTTTTTTTCTTTTTTAGGTTTAGGTTTTTTTTTTTTTAGTTTATGGTTTAGGTTTATATTTTATTTATTTTTTTAGGTTTATTTTTTAGGATTATGTTTTTTATTAATTTTATTTTATTTTATTTTTTAGATTAATTAATGTTTATTTTAGGTTCATTTATTTTTTATTTTTGTCTTTTTTATTTTTAATTTATTTTATTTTTTTTTAGTTTAGGTTTTTATTCTTTATTATAGTTTAGTTCATATATTTTTTATTTTATTTTATTTAGGTTTAAGTTTAATTTTAGATTTAGTTTAGGTTTTATTTAGGTTTTATTTTATTTTATTTTATTATTATTTTATTTAGGTTTAGGTTTTTTTATTTATTATATTTTTAGGTTTTATTTAGCTTAGGTTCATGTTTTTAGGTGTTTAGGGTTTATGGTTTAAGGTTTAGTTTTTAGGGTTTGGGGTTTTAGGGTTTAAGGTTTTAGGGTTTAGAGTTTAGGGTTCAGGGATTAGGGTTTAGCATTTAGGGTTTAGGGTTTAGGATTTAGGGTTTAGGGTTTAGGGTTAGGGTTTAGGGTTTTATTTTAGGTTTAGGTTTAAGGTTTAGGGTTTATGGTTTTAGGGTTTAGGGTTTAGGTTTGCAGGTTTAGGGTTGTAGGTTTAAGGTTTAGGGTTTAGGGTTTACTGTTTAGAATTTAGAGTTTAGGGTTTTTAAGGTTTAGGATTTAGTGTTTATTTAGGGTTTAGTTTATTTTAGGTTTAGTTATGTTTAGTTTATTTAGTTTTGGGTTTAGTTTAGGGTTTTGTGATATTTATTTTTAGTTTCATTTTATTTATGTGAGGGGCAACATAGAGATATACTTATTTGGTATGACATCAGAATAGTGTATCTAGATAGAAATTTATATGGACTAATCACTTTAAGGACTTTAGGCATGATGGATTTTATGGAGATTTTTTACTTTACATGGAAAAGGTTTATTTAAATAGGTTATTAAGTTTTATGGTTAGTTAATTACATTTATGAATTTAAGAATACTTCGATTAAAGTATTTTAGGAATTAGAGGACTATCAATAAATTGGTTTGTATTTTAGAAGATCAAGTGGGATGGATCAGTTATTATCTAAACCAAAGGAGATGAGTAGGGAGTAGTCATGATACTAAGAAACCTAGTGAGGTTATCTATGGTTGGGCTTTATATATTTAAAATTGAGGAGATTTATTTATTTGATTTGAAATTTTATTAGAAATCTAGGACATACAATTCCACAATACAAGATTAGGAAAATGCCAAGGTGAGGATTTTTTTATTGTAGGCGTAGGGAAAACAACCTAGATCCTAAATCTAGGAACTTTAGGGCCAAAGCATGACCTAAATCTAGGGAAAGTGGTTATATGGTTTACCTACAAGGAGTAAATATTATTTTAGACTTATTATCACAGTGAATTTTATGCTTTAAATCCATGTAGGAAAGTCATATGTTTTTTAGATGGCTAGGTTGTTATTATTTAGAAAAGACTAGTTTAAACCCACTTTAGAGACTAGAGCATGAAGGGTATGAATCTTGGGAAATCTAATGTTTATTTAATTTAGGACTTTTGTTTTGAGTATAGGATTTTGGTTTTAAATGCATGAGAAGTTGATTATGGGCCAAATCAAAGGGAAATAGGTGTTCTTATCATAGGCTCTCAAAGTTTAAGCCCATTTTATCTAGCAAAGATGAAATTTCTTAATAAGTGAAACAAGATTTATGCATGATATTAAACATATAACATCCATCTAAGGGTTACTAAATATTTTACTATCTTGATTTAATGTAGTTTTTTTATATGAGATTATGAGTTATTTTAAAAGTTTAGTTATGAGTTGTTAATGGGATAAAAAAAAATTTTTTATCATAAGAGCTTAATTGCATCCAGGCCATTCAACAATCACCAATCATAAATAAACTATGAAAAGGCATGCTTTTTCTAATGCACAAGCTAAACAAAACATCAAACAATTTTTTATAAAAGCTATCAAAAGAATAAGACCCGTAATGGTACCACCATTACATCCCAAAAAAAAAAATAGGTATTGAGTTCTACTTATACAACCAGTTACAAGAGAATAATTACAATTACAAATGATGAATGTTATGGGGTCTTCATTTCTTCATTCTTGCTTCATTTCTTCATCTTCCATTTCTTCATTTAATTTTCTCTATTTCTTCCTTCTTTTGGGTTGATTTGGATATGCTTAAGACATCACGGTACATAAGACTTGGTCTTATAACCAATGCTCATCTAATCTCTCATAATACTCATCCTAATCTAATGCAAAATTACATTAAAGAAGGAAAGAAATCTACCACCAAAACAAATGTTAACTAACCATACAACCAAGCAATTATTTGAATAATTTGGACTTAGCAAAATGGGTAATAAACCCACCTATCTTAACTTGGTTATGCTTGCTAAACAATTTGCATAGAAAAATTTATATTTTTTATTTAGCATTTTGACAACCCTGAGAAAACATGATTAGGCTAATATGCCTAAATCAATGACATGTACCCAACATAGGTCTACAATAGTACATCACAAAATAAGCATACATCAAACCATACACCTCCCTAACATAAATCTATAAATTGTGACTTAATCTAATGTGTGAATTAAAGCTTGTGTGGTATGTCTAGGCTTTAGAGTTGTAATTTGCTAAGTGTGATTTAATTTATAAAGTGGTTGATTTTTCTTAGTGATTTGATTAATTTAAAGATTTTACTTAGTGTTTTCTTTCATTTCATATGGTCTACACTTAACAACTAAATCTTATGAAGAGAAGAAAGAGAACCTCTCCATCTATAAGTCACTTCTAAATCAAGTTAATTAATCAATTTTCTTTAGTGAATAGCATATTATATGTTTTAATTAGTCCAAAGTTTAGGTTCACTCTAAATAACCTTATTCAATAAGAAAGGCATCTTAAGATTACAATAATTGCTATAACATAAAATGTTCATTCATTTCTTTCCATCATGTATATCATGCACATGATTAAATCTCTATTCTTCCATGCAATTTATATTTTAGCATACTTGAATGATGAATACAAGAAGTGTTTGAAATTTAAATATTTCATTTGATTGAATTATGAATGCCTTTTAATAAAGAGGATTTTCATCCATTAGCTAGATACATTCATGTATAAAGTTTTAAGTGAGTGCATTGTTATTATTCTGCACCAAGGGCGTAAGGTACAAGACCTACTTAGAGTTACTTAAAGCTTCGCAGCCCTGGGGTGTCCAGACTAATATACCACTTTTCTTAGATACATATAGATGTATAAGTAACTACAAGGATAGGAAAAACTCAAGCAAAAATTGTATTTGATTTATATGACTTATAATTCTTATTCATTGTCCACATCACACTTACACATGTATAAGGTTTAAGTGATTCTGTGCCATTGTCTTAGGCATAAGGTATAAGACTTTAGGGCTACTTAAAATGCACATGTCAATATACCACTTCTCTCATATATATGTGAATGTATGAAAATAACCACAAGAAGAAGAACTCATGCAAGAACTCATATTTGATTTTATTATATGATTTACATATGTATTTTAATTCTTCCTAAGTTTAGTGTGGAAATGCATAGAATAGATTTAGACAAATGTTGTGTGCTTTTCAAATGAACTATACATTTGTAATTCTATGTGAATACATGTAAGAAAAAGAGCTTCATATTGCATATCATATATTATCAACACATGCAAACCTATGAAATTTGTAATTACCATCACTCCATTTATTATAATTGATTTATGACCTTTTGAAAATAACTTTTGATTTAATAGTGATAATAGCACTATTTTTAATTTAAATCAACACATGCAATTTGAAAACCATTTCATTTAGTTAATTTTAAAAGAATGATGCATGATTACATATGGGAAGCAACATTTGACATGATTGGAAAAAAAATAAAGGAACTAAGCACATTATCTTATTCATTCAATTAATTCTAAGGACAATCATACTAAATAAAATACTTAAAATAAACCAAATTCCTTTAATGAGATTTCTTAATTTTAGTTTGATTTGATTTAGAAAATGAAAGAGATTTGTTGATCTAATCCCATTCCTCATGTGAGTTAATTTGATTTAATGAAGAAGTATTTAAGTTGATTTTATGGTTTAATTAGGTTGGGGTATGAATTAAGCTAATTA
The DNA here is from genome assembly GCA_021442155.1 of Cymbidium sinense. Classification (NCBI taxonomy): domain Eukaryota; kingdom Viridiplantae; phylum Streptophyta; class Magnoliopsida; order Asparagales; family Orchidaceae; genus Cymbidium; species Cymbidium sinense. The sequence continues at coordinate 168,305,313 of CM038214.1, forward strand.
AACACCTACATCACCTTAGTTAATTTACTAATTAATAATGACCCAATATGATATGCAACCACATGGAAAGTAAATTTGCAATGCTCAAGAAATGAAAACTAATACAATGGCTTATGATTACTAGTTAATTAAGCTTAAGAGATCTAACATAACTACTTTTAGTATTCTCACACATGAGCTAATCATAATTTCATTACCTCCCCTTTATTATTGAACACCCAATTGTGAACAAAGAGCTTTAATATTAAATTAGAAATAGATTCAATTAAATTAATTAAATTTGTTAATTAACTAATTAAACATTAATTAACCTTATCCAATCAAAATCAGATGGGCTTAGGGAGCCTAAGCCTCAATCCCTAAATCCTTTCAATTAGTTGATTAAAGTTGAGGTATGATTTGGATTTTTGATTAATCTTATTAATTAATTAATTAAGGGGTGTGATTAATTAATTATTTGAGGATTAGAAGACTTAAAAGAAAAGATTGGAAGAGTCCCAATCCATTTTCTAGACTTCATCATCATTTGAGGTTAATAAGCAATTGATTTAATTAATTTTTGTTCATTTTGCAATTATCACTAAGTAATTGAGAAAGTTATTAAGGCTTAACCCATTGGTTTCCTAATTAAGCAACCAATAAAATCTAGAAAATAGGAGAGAAGAGATCATTTAACATGCACAAAGTTTGAGATTGGATGGTTAATTATGGAGTAATTAGACTAATTACATTTCTAATTAAGCCTTAATTAAGCCAAATCCACTATTCAAAATCAATTAATAATAATTTTCTTGGATTCTACTCTAAAATATCTTTAAAATGAGCCTAAGTTTGTATTTTATGTATTTTTTATAATTAGTTATGAATTTAGAAATTTTTAAGATTAAAAACATTAGTAATTGGCCAATCCCAGAGCACATGGCGACATGATGCACTTTCCATTGTGGTGCGATGGGATTTGCTATTTAAGTTATCACATCCGAGTGATGAATCGAATGGCGGTGCATGCGGTAACTCCATGGATCATCCAATCTAAGATTTGAAGGATTAATCAGAGGCTCTAAGAATGATTAGATCAGGACCATTCATCCCGATCACATGGGATGGACAGTCCATGATCTATCTCCTCCCTAGCACTAAACAATGGCTACCATCCATCAATGCTTGATGAGCTCTCACGGATGGAGATGAAAATGATCCCACCGAGGAAGCACAATAAGAAGATCAGAAATGCATGACATGAAAATTTCTTTCACAAAGACCAACCTATTTTCATTCAATTGGTTTCAATGGCATACCTAATGACTTAATGATTTAATGATTGAGGAAGTTTTTTTTGGTAGAAATAAAGCACTATTGAGTTGCATAAGCTTTGATATGGTGTAGTTTGCTCAAAAGACCAATCCACTATGCGTAAGTGCTCGGGCTTGATTGAACTCTACCCTCGGCTGCTCGAAGCTTGGGAAATGATTCATTCTCACTCATTTGGCTCCAAGGAAGGGGTGCAAAGTTAATTCACTTTGGTGGAGGTTTAAGCAAATGAGAATCAAGGTGGCCTCCCATTTCATTTTATAATGAGAATGGGGATTTAAGCTTGGGAAGGCTTGATTACTTTGGGAACTCTCATCTTGCTAGAGATGAATGGTGTGAATGTCACAGTTTGAGTGAGAATGAGGTATACCCCTTTCCTTGATCAAAGACCACAACTTCTTTGGATTTTTCTTGATCAATTGGCCAAATTGGAGGGTGGTGGAGGTCCTTGGGTGCATGATGTGGCTCGGTTTGATTGGGTGATGGTGTGGAGGTGGCTGCCACAGGAGTAATGGGTGTCTTATGGTTGTTTGGAAAGCTCCATTAGGGATGGGGAGTTAATTTCACATCCCCATGGATCATTGCTGACCCAACCACCTTTGGGTTAAGTCAGCCATGGTCCTAGGTGCCTAAGTGGACCTATTTTTGGGTGCCAAGTGGTTAGGGGCGAAAATGACCAAATGAGCATGTGTCTTATCTCATGGGATGCCCTAAACCTAATGGGAAAATGGTTATTTTGCTATGGGTTTGGTTTTGGTAGATTTAGGATGGGTCAAAGTGGGTTTGCCCAAATTTCAAGCTATTTTGAGTTTATTTGATTTGATTTGGCTTGATTTGACCTATTTAGGTCAAATTAGGTATGGTTGGGTCAAGTTGACAAATTGGTCAAATTGGGTCAAACCAAGGTTTGGGTCAAGTTCAATTGGCTAATTGAAAATAATTGTAGGCTTTGGTTTGGTTTAATTTGGAATTAATTTGGATTTTGGCTACTTTGACCCTTTAGGTCAATTTGGGTTAAGTTGGGTCAAGTTGACCAATTGGGTTAATTCTCAATCATGGTTTTGGTCAAGTTTAATAAGTGATTTAGAATGAACTTGAGCCATTGGCTATAATCAATTTGGCTTCGATTATGATTTGATCTATTTTGGCTTTTTATGCCAATTTGGGTCAACTTGGGTCAAATAGCCAATTGGGCTTTGTTTGGCTCAAGTGAGGGTTTGGTCATGTTCAATCATTGGTTAGGAATGGGTTTGAATCAATGGTTTCAGTCAATTTGGCATATGGTGGATTTTGGCTAATTTGGGTTTCATTTGGGTTAAATGTTAACTTGGTTAACAAGCTATGTTGACTTGGTTTGACCCAATTCTTGATAATTGATTAACCTAGAATAATTTTTGATCATTTTTTGAGGTTTGGATGAGCTTAGTTCAATCCAATTTGGGTTGAATTAGAACTTGGCTTGAAAAGGACTTTTAGGTCACTTTAGGTCAAGTGGACCTAAATGGGTTAATTGGCTTGATCATGGCTTCAAGTTTAATTATATTGATAAATGGGTTTGAGATGAAAATACAAATCAAATTACAAGTAATTTGGATCCATATGGATTTTGGTTCATATGATAATTTCAAGTCAAAAGGGCTAACTTGGTTTAATTTGGTTAGAATGGATTTGGTTTGATAATCATATTTTGTATTTATATTTGGATCAATGATTAGGAATGTTTGAATCATGAGGAAATTCATGAGTTTTGAATTGATTTGGGTATTATTTGTAAGTTCAAGAATTTAGCTAAAACAGCTAAAATCAAGAATTTGATTTGATTTGGGTTTCAACCTTTTGGAGTTTGGAATTTATTTATGATTTAGAATTTGATTTGAGATTAAATTTGATAATTGAGAAAATCAATTGAATTTGGGTTGATTTAAATTTGGTTAAGGCTAAGTCCATAAGATAAAATCAAGGGCTTAGGAAGGATTTGGGTTTGAATTTGATCATGAGTTTCAATCATTTGATAGTTGGATTTGATTTTGGAATTTAGATTTGAATTTGAGATTTGATTTGGAAGAATGAAGTAAGGATTTGGTTTGGGCTATAAGGTAGGCAAGTTCTCCTAAATCCAGGCACTACCCTATGGCTAACTCTAAGTCTCTGGGTTAGGTTAAGTGTTCCTAAGAGGAAGTCTTTGTCTATGAGAGTCCTAGATCTATGATAAGAAGTTGAGCTCACTCCAAAAGTGAGGTCAACGGTTTATGGTTTAGGATTTTTAGGGTTTAGGGTTTTTTTGTGTTTAGGGTTTATGGTTTTAGGGTTTAGAGTTTAGGTTTTAGGTTTATGGTTTAGGTTTTAGTTTAGGGTTTAGGGTTTAAGGTTTTTTTAACACAAAATATACTCATATTCAACATTTATTCTTTTCGATTTCACCAACCAAATGGCACACCAAGATTTCTAAGACATAAGCGATGACATATATAAAAAATATGAGCACACATAGAGTAAATCAAAACCTAGATAACTTGATATCTCTACTATAAAGACACAATTCCATAAACAACGGTCAGTTGACCATTCTTTAGTTTCTCTAGTTCCCATCACCACCAACTCTCGGCGTGGGATCCGCCATCATATTTTTGATCTATTCCTTCATGACCACCATCACTATAACCTACATCACTCCTTTTTCCACCATAACCACCACTACACTGACCACTCCCTCCATATTCACCAACATCTCTAGATCCCCAACCACCACTGTAATAACCACCACATCTACCATCGACTAAGATGTAAAATCTAAACTGAGCTTAGTTGACACTTATGTTGCTACTACCAAGGTTCTGCCCATTATTAGGGTTTAGGTTTAGGTTTATGTTTAAGTTTATTATATTTTAGGGTTTAGGTTTATTTTTTATTTATTTAGTTTCTTTAGGATTAGGTTTAGGGTTTAGGGTTTAGGCTTTTAGGGTTTAGGGTTTAGGGTTAGGGTTTAGGGTTAGGGTTTAGGGTTTAGTGTTTAGGCTTTAGGGTTTAGGGTTTTTAGGGTTTAGGGTTTAGGGTTATCTTTGGGTTTAGGGTTAGTTTAGGGTTTAGGGCTTTGGGTTTTGGGTTTTAGGTTTAGGGTTTAGGGTTTATGGTTGTGGGTTTAGGGTTTGGTTTACATTTTTAGGGATTAGGGTTTAGGGTTTAAGGTTTAGTATTTAGGGTTTAGGGTTTAGTGTTTAGGGTTTAGGGTTTATTTATTTATTTATTTTATTTTTTTTTAAATTAAGTAAACCGATAGGTTTAGGTTTATTTAGTTTATTTAGTTCATTTTTATTTATTTTAGTTTATTTTATTTTTTATTTATATTTAGGATCAATTTTATTATTATTTAGTTTAGTTTATTTATTTTAGGTTTATTTATTTTAGTTTAGGTTTAGGTTTATGTTTATTTTTTAGTTTAGTTTTATTTTTATTTTATTTTTTAGGTTTAGGTTATATTTTTTATTTTAGGTTTAGGTTTAAATTTTTATTTTATTTTTTAAGTTGAGGTTTTAGATTTTTATTTTAGGTTTATTTTAAGGTTTTATTTTTTAGTCTAGGTATAGGTTTATTTTTAGTTTATTTTATTTAATTTAGTTTAAATTTTGGTTTAGGTTTAGTTTATTTTAGATTTAGGATTTATTTATTTTAGTTTAGGTTTAGGTTCATTTCTTTTTTATTTTTGGTTTATGTTTTTTTTTTAAAGTTTACGGTTTAGGTTTTATTTTTTTTATTAATTTTTATGTTTTTTTTTAGGATTTTTTTTAGGTTTAGGCTTTTATTTAGTTTTTATTTTATTTTAGGTTTATTTTATTTTTATTTTATCATAAATTTTATTTTATTTAGGTTTCTTTTTTTTTTTTAGTTTAGTTTAGGTTTATATTTCTTTTATTTTTATTTTTTATTTTATTATCTTTTTAGGTTTAGGTTTAGGTTTTAGTTTAGGCTTTTATTTTATTTTATCTTGTTAGTTTATTTTGGTTTAGGTTTTTTTCTTTATTTTACTTTTAGATTTTATTTAGTTTCGATTAAGGCTTTTAGCTTTTTTGGGTTTAGGGTTTAGGGTTTAGGGTTTAGGGTTTTACGATTTATGGTTTTGGGTTTATGGTTTAGGGTTTTAAGGGTTTAAGGTTTAGGGTTTAGGATTTTAGGTTTTTTTTTTAATTTTTCAAAGAGAACAAATTATGATTCAACATTTCTTCTTTTTGGTTTCATCAACCAAGTAACACTCCAAGTTTTCTAAGACACAAGCGATAACATAGATAAAAAATAAGCATGCATTGAACAAATAAAAAAACCATAGATAACTAGAACAGTCTTTATTGTAAAGACATAATTCCATAAGTAGCAGATCGAATCAATCATTCTTTAGTTTCTTCAGTTCCCATTAGAACCACCCCGACCTCTCGAGTAGTGGGATCCACCATCATATCCTCGATCTCTCCTTCCGCCACCACCACCATTAGGTTTAAGGTTAGGGATTAGGGTTTAGGGGTTAGGGTTTAGTGTTTAGGTTTTAGGATTTAGGGTTTTTATTATTTATGGTTTAGAGTTTAGGGTTTAGGGTTTTAGGGTTTAGGGTTTAGGGTTTAGGGTTTAGAGTTTAGGGTTTAAGTTTAGGTTTAGGTTTAGGGTTTAGGGTTTAGGGTTTAGGGGTTTAGTTAGTTTAGGGTTTAGGGTTAGTTTAGGTTTAGGGTTAGGGGTTTAGGTTTAGGGTTTATTAGTTTAGGTTTAAGTTTAGGTTTAGGTTTATTGTTTTAAGATTAAGGTTTAGGATTTAGGGTTATAGGGTTTAGGGTTTTTTAAGATTTAGGGTTTAGGGTTTATCATTTAGGGTTTAGGGTTAATGGTTTAGGGTTTAGGCTTTAGGGTTCAGGGTGTAGGATTAATGTTTAGGGTTTAGGGTTTATGGTTGAAGGTTTAGGGTTTAGGGTTTAGTGTTGTAGGGTTATGGTTTAAGGTTTAGAGTTTAAGGGTTTTTTTAAAAAAACATTAAGTAAACTGGTAAGTTTAGGTTTATTTAGTTTATTTAGTTTATTTTTTTATTTATTTTAGTTTATTTTATTATTTTGTTTAGGTTTATTTTTATTTTTATTTAGTTTAGTTTATTTATATTAAGTTTATTTATTTTAGTTTAGGTTTTTTTATTTTATTTTTTAGGTTTAAGTTTAGGTTTATGTTTATTTTTTGTTTAGTTTTAATTTTATTTTATTTTTTTGATTTAGGTTTTATTTTTTATTATTAAGTTTAGGTTTAGGTTTTTAATTCATTTTTTGAGGTTTAGGTATTAAGTTGTTATTTTTGGTTTATTTTAGGTTTTATTTTTTAGTTTAGGCCTAGGTTTATTTTTAGTTTATTTTATTTTATTTATTTTAGATTTAGGTTTAAGTTTTATTTATTTTAGTTTAGTTTCATGTTTATGTTTATTTTATTTTGTTTATTTAATTTTTGTTTTAGGTTTAGGGTTTAGGTGTTGTTTTTTATTTATTTTTCAATTTTATTTTTAGGTTTATGTTTTTATTTAATTTTATCTTAGGTTTATTTTATTTTTTATTTAATTTAGGTTTTTTACTTTTAGGTTTATTTTTTGTTAAGTTTAGGTTTTTTAATTATTTTATTTTGATTTAGTTTTTATTTTCTATTTTATTTTTTTATTTTTTTTAGATTTAGGTTTAGGTTTAGGTTAATGTTTTAGGTTAGGTTTTTTGTTTATTTTATTTTATTTTATTTTATTTTATTTTATTATTTAGTTTTAAGTTTTAGGGTTTAGGGTTTAGGGTTTTAAGATGTAGGGTTTAGGGTTTAGGGTTTGGGGTTTGGGGTTTAGTGTTTAGAGTTTAGGTTTTAGGTTTATGTTTAGGGTTTTGGGTTTGAAGTATTTTTTAATGGGGGTTTAAGGTTTAGGGTTTAGGGTTTAGGGTTTACGATTTAGTGCTTCAGGGTTTAGGTTTTTGATTTAAGGTTTAGGGTTTATGGTTTAAGGTTTAGGGTTTAGGGTTTAGGGGTTAGGTTTAAGGGTTATAGGTTTAGGGTTTAGAGTTAGTTTTAGGTTTGGGGTTTTTTTATTTTATTTAATTAAGTAAACAGGTAGGTTTAGGTTTATTTAGTTTATTTTTAATTATTTTAGTTTATGTTATTTTTTTTTATTTAGGTTTATTTTTATTTATTTTAGTTTAGGGTTTTTATTTTAGTTATTTTTTAGGTTTAGGTTTCAATTTATTTTTTAGTTTAGTTTTATTTTAATTTTATTTTCTAGTTTTAGGTTTTATGTTTTATTTTTAGGTTTAGGTTTAGGTTTAGGTTTTATTTTATTTTTTAAGGTTTAGGTTTTAGGTTTTTATTTTAGGTTTATTTTTAGGTTTTATTTCTTAGTTTTGGGTTTAGAGTTTTTTAAAGAAAATTAAGTAAGCGGTAGGTTTATGTTTATTTAGTTTATTTTTTTTATTTATTTTAGTTTATTTTATTTTTTATTTTATATAGGTTTATTTTATTTATATTAAGTTTATTTTTTTTAATTTAGGTTGTATTTTTCATTTTGGTTTATTATTTAGGTTTAGGTTCAGGTTTAGGTTTGTGTTTTAGTTAGTTTTATTTTTATTTTATTTTTTAGGTTTAAGTTTCATTTTTTATAATTAGGATTAAGTTTAGTTTATTATTTAATTTTTTTAGGTTTAGGTTTTAGGTTAATATTTTAGGATTATTTTTAGGTTTTATTTTTTAGTTTAGGCTTAGGTTTATTTTTAGTTTATTTTTTTTTATTCAGTTAAGTTTAGGTTTAGTTTATTTTAGGTTTAGGTTTATTTATTTTAGTTTGGGTTTAGGTTTATATTTTATTTATTTTAGGTTTATTTTTATTATTTTTTTAGTTTAGGTTTTTTATTTAGTATTTATTTTCTTTTATCTTAGGCTTATTTTATTTTAATTTAGGTTTATTTTTTTTTTTTATTTAGGTTTTTATTTTAATTTTATTTTAGTTTTGTGTAGATAAGGTTTTTATTTTATATTTTATTTAGTTTTCATTTTATTTTATTTTATTAGGTTTAGGTTTTTTTTATCTTCAACATATTCCATTTAAATCAAAATCCCAAAATGATCAAAACTCTCACCAAAAGAATAATCATGGAATTGACATCCGACATAGCTCAAAGCACGAGCACAAAGGCACCCTTTTAAGTAGCTTAATATCTGATGTCATAGAAGAATCATTATTACTATTCGATGATTTTCTCACCTCCCCCTCTCAGTTAAATCACTTGAAACGTGCTATTTTACTGGAGGTTTTGGTTTAGTTTTAGGTTTAGGATTAGGTTTTAGTTTAGGTTTTTATTTTATTTTATTTTATTATTTTATTTAGGTTTAGGTTTTAGGGTTTAGGGTTTATGGTTTAGGGTGTTAGGGTTTAGGGTTTAGGGTTTAGTGTTTAAGGTTTAGGATTTTTAGGGTTTAGGGTTTATGGTTTAGGGTTTAGGTTTTAGTTTAGGGTTTAAGGTTTAGAGTTTAAGGCTTGGGGTTTAAGTTTTAACATAGTTTAGGGTTTAGGGTTTAAGGTTTAGGGTTTAGGGTTTATGGTTTAGGGTTTAGGGTTATAGGGTTTAGGGTTTAGCATTTAGGGTTTATGGTTTAGGGTTTAGGGTTTAGGGTTTAGGTTAGGTTAGTTTTAGGGTTTAAGGTTTAGGGTTTAGGGTTTAAGATTCAGGTTTTTTTTTTATTTTTTAATTTTTTTATTATTTTTTTTTTTAAATTAAGTAAACTGGTAGGTTTAGGTTTATTTAGTTTATTGTATTTTTTATTTTTATTTAGATTTATTTTATTTTTTCTTGTTTAGTTTAGGTTTTGATTTTGTTTATTTTTTTAGGTTTAGGTTTAGGTTTATGTTTATTTTTTAGTTTAGTTTATTTTATATTATTTTTTTAGGTTTAGGTTTTAGGTTTTATTTTAGGTTTATTTTGGGTTTTATTTTTTTTTTATGGTTTAGGGTTTTTTTAAAAAAATAAAGAGGTTTAGGTTTATTTAGTTTATTTATTATTTATTTTTGTTTCTTTTATTTTTTATATTTAGTGTAGTTTATTTATATTAGGTTTATTTATTTTAGTTTTGGTTTTGTTTATTTTAGTTTATTATTTAGGTTTAGGTTTATGTTTAGGTTTTTCTTTTAGTTTAGTTTTATTTTTAATTTATTTTTTAGGTTTAGGTTTTATTTTTTATTGTTAGGTTTAGGTTTAGTTTTATATTTTATTTTTTTAAGTTTAGGTTTTAGGTTATTACTTTAGGTTTTTTTTAGGTTTTACTTTTAGTTTAGGTGAAGGTTTATTTTTAGTTTATTTTATTTTATTTTTATTTTAGGTTTAGGGTTTAGTTGTTATTTTTTATTTATTTTTAGGTTTTATTGCTAGTTTTATGTCTTAGGTTTAGGGTTTTTATTTAGTTATATAGTATTTTATTTTAGCTTGTTTTATTTTAATTAGTATAGGTTTTTATTTATTTTATTTTATTTTAGTTTTTATTTTCTAATTTATTTTATTTTTGGGTTTAGGTTTTAATTTAGGTTTTTATTTTATTTTGTTTTATTTTCTTATTTAGGTTTAGGTTTTAGGGTATAGGGTTTAGGGTTTATGGTTTTGGGTTTAAGGTTTAAGGTTTAAGATTTTTTTCTAACAAAGTTTAGGGTTTTTGGGTTTAGGGGTAGGGTTTTAGGGTTTAGATTTTAGGGTTTAGGGTTTAGGGTTTAGGGATTAGGGTTTTAGGGTTTATGTTTTCGGGTTTATGTTTTAGGGTTTAAGGTTTAAGGTTTAGGGTTTAGGGTTAGGTTTTAAAAAAAAATTAAGAAAAATAATAGGTTTGGGCTTATTTAGTTTATTTTTTATTTATTTTAGTTTATTTATATTTAGGTTTATTTTTATTTTTACTTAGTTTAGCCTATTTATTTTAGTTTAGCTTTTTCATTTTATTTTATTTTTTAGGTTTAGGTTTAGTTGTAGGTTTATTTTTCATTTAGTTTTTTTTATTTTATTTTTTAAGTTTAGGTTTTATTTTTTATTTTGAGTTTTACGTTTTGGTTTTTATTTTATTTTTTTAGGTTTAGGTTTTAGGTTTCTATTTTAGGTTTATTTTTAGGTTTTATTTTTTAGGTTTAGGTTTAGATTTTTATTTTACTTTTTTTAGGTTTAGGTTTTAGGATTTTATTTTAGCTTTATTTTTAGGTTTTATTTTTTTAGTTTAGGTTTAAGTTTATTTTTAGTTTATTTTATTTTATTTAGTTTAGGTTTTCATTTAGGTTTAGTTTATTTTAGGTTTAAGTTTAGGTTTTATTTATTTTAGTTTAGGTTTAGTTTATTTTTATTTTTATTTTTGGTTTAGGTTTTATTTTTTATTTTTTTTAAGTTTTATTTTTAGGTTTTATTTTTATTTATTTTATTTTATTTTAGGTTGATTTTATTTTTATTTTATGTTTAGGTTTTATTTTTATGTTTATTTTATTTTTTAGTTTAGTTTAAGTTTTTATTTATTTTATTTTAGTTTAGTTTTTAGTTCTTATTTTATTTTATTTTTTGGTTTAAGTTTTTAGGGTTTAGGGTTTAGGGAATCGTGTTTAGGGTTAGGGTTAGGGTTTAAGGTTTAAGGTTTAGGGTTTTTTAAAGGAAAGGTTAGAATTTCATTAGAATAAAAGAAAAGGATACAATGTCCTTAATAGGGCTAAAGCTCAAAGATCTACAGCTCTCAGAGCTACAATGAACCTAAAAAGCTAAACCTCCATCTATGTACAATGGTAAAATAGAGAGAAAAAGCAACTGCTGAAAAAGCAAAAGAGGAAAAGACACAGATTAAGACTAGTACAATATAAGTAAAAAAATAATCAAAAGACCAGTCAGTAGTGGCTCATGACCTCTTTTGGGAGGCAAGATAGCAAGATCCACATCAATAGCTCTTGAGTTGACTGAGTAATAATCATTCCATCTGAAAAGTTCCAACCTATAAAAGAAATATGCAAAACACTACAAAGGCAATAGTCATAGCTAACATGAACAAAGATAAAGAATACAATTAGAGAGAGCTGAGAAAGAAAAGGCTCAGGCTCAATTAAGACCATCTCAAGAGGCAACAATGCATATGAGCATCCAAACATCCTAAGAAGGGATACATTCATATGCAATGCTACCAACCAAAAGTGAAGATATGGGTAACATCATGGCCATCATAGCCGATTCCAAACAACATCGAAAGAAAGCAGCCCAAAGGTTTCCAAAACTTGTATTAGCAAACAAAGAAATAGCTGGCCAGCAGCCAGCCAATAGCAAAACAACCAACAAAAACCATAGCATACCAATCACAAATAGCTAGCCACCCAAAAGATACAACAAGGTCAGTGATAGAGCCACCACCAGCATGGCAGAATTGAAAGGGACAAGCCAATTCAGAAGCATAGAAAAAACTAATACAATAGCCTAGAAAGAGATTAAAATAAAATAAAAAATAACAACAACCATCATTCAAATAGACATCAAAGCTCCAAGCAAGGGAGAGCCACAACCAGCCATCAGCAGACACCAGACCAAACTAGGTAGAGAAATGGATGCCATCAACCTAGTAGGTAGTGACAAAAAGCCACCAAATATCAGCCACCATTAAAATCATCCATAACTAGGTCAGGAAGGAAAAAACCATAAAGCAGCTGTCCTCATGCCAATCATAAGAGAAAATAGCCAATCAACAAGAATCTCTAACACAAACCAGGAGAAATAGCAAAACATATTGAAAAGACCAAAGCTAATCAAATCTTGAAGAGACCAACAGCTGCCACTCAACAACCAACCATAACAACAAAGGATCCAATATCGATAGGGGTGATCAGCCAAAACAAAAGGCAAACCCAAAATAGACCCCAAAATAGGTAGAAAAAGCAACAACAAGCATAGCCACAGCCCTCCTAGAGATCATAAAAAAAACCAAAAAATAGAAATGGTAGTCACCCAGCCAAACAAACAACTAAGTGAAAAAAAACCAAGGAGGGCCACCCAACTACTAGCAATAAATGAGAAAGGAGAGAAAAAAACCAAGGGAATCATAATTTTAGTTTATTTCGGTTTAGGTTTATTTATTTATTTTATTTTAGTTTAGGTTTTATTTTTTAGTTTATTTAACTTTATTTTTATTTAGGTTTAGGTTTAAGTTTTAGCCTTTTTATTTTAGGTTTAGGTTTAATTTATTTAGTTTAAATTTAGGTTTTTATTTTTTATTTATTTAGGTTTAGGTTCAGGGTTAGGTTTAAGTTTTACTTTATTTTTTAGTTTAGGTTTTGGTTCTTTTTTTGGTTTAGGTTTATTTTTATTAATTTAGTTTATTTTTAGGTTTAGGTTTTAGGTTTTAGTTTAGGTTTAGGTTTAGGTTTATTTAGTTTAGATTTTTTTTATTTAGGTTTTATCTATTTAGGTTTATTTAGTTTAGTTTAGGTTTAGGTTTAGGTTTTTAGGTTTAAGTTTTAGTTTAGGTTTAAGGTTTTAGGTTTTAGGTTTATTTTTATTTATTTATTTTAGGTTTAGGTTTATTTAGGTTTAGGTTTAGCATAGGTTTAGGTTTTGGTTTAGGTTTTTATTTAGGTTTAGGTTTAGGTTTAGGTTTTTAGGTTTAGTTTAGGTTTATTTATTTTTATTTAGTTTAGGTTTATTTTATTTATTTTTTAGTTTATTTAGTTTAGGTTTAGATTTTGTTATTTAGGTTTAGTGTTAGGTTTAGGTTAAGGTTTAGGTTTAGATTTAGTTTTTAGTTATATTTATTTAGGTTTAGGTTTAGGTTTTATTTATTTTATTTAGTTTAGTTTGTTTTAGTTTAGGTTTAGGATTAGGTTTTATTTTTTTAGTTTATTTTAGTTTTTTTTACTTCTATTTTTTAGGTTTATTTTATTTATTTTACTTTAGGTTTAGGTTTAGGTTTATTTATTTAGGTTTTAGTTTAGGTTCAGGTTTATTTATTTTCTTTAGTTTAGGTTTTTATTTTATTAGGTTTAGGTTTATTTTATTTATTTATTTTAGTTTAGGTTTATGTTTATTTTTTATTGATTTATTTTAGGTTTAGGTTTTAGGATTTCTTGTAAGGTTTAGGGTTAGGGTTATGTTTATTTAGCTTAGTTTAGGTTTAGGTATTATTTAGGTTTAGGTTTCTTAGGCTTAGTTTTTTTAGTTTTTAATTTTTTAGTTTTGTTCAGGTTTAGGTTTAGGGTTATTTTAGGTTTAGGTTTAGGTTTTTATGATTAGGTTTAGATTTCAGTTTTAGGTTTTGGTTTATTTAGGTTTATTTAGTTTAGTTTAGGTTTGGGTTTATGTTTTATTTTATTTATTTTAGTTTTATTTATTTTATTTAGTTTATTTAATTTTATTTAGGTTTATTTTTTGGTTTATTTATTTAGGTTTAGGTTTAGGTTTTGCTTTTAGTTAATTTATGTTTAGGTATTTAGTTTACTTAGTTTTAAGTTTAGGTTTAGGTTTTATTTTAGGGTTTAGGGTTTAGGGATTACAATTTAGGGTTTAGGGCTTAGGGTTTATGGTTAGTTTGGGGTTTAGGGTTTAGGGTTAGTTTTAAAGTTTAGCGTTTAGGATTTCGTGTTTTTGGTTTAGGGTTTAGGGTTTATGTTTTTTTTTTAAATTATGTAAATTTGTAGGTTTAGGTTTATTTAGTTTAATTTATATTTTTAATTAGGATTATTTCTTATTTTTATTAGTCTAGTTTATTTATTTTAGTTTAGGTTTATGTTTCATTTTTATTTTAGTTTTATTTTTATTTTATATTTTTGGTTTAGGTTTTTTATTTATTTTTAGGTTTAGGTTTAGGTTTTAAATTTTAGTTTAGGTTTAGGGTTATTTTTAGTATATTTTATTTTATTTAGTTTCAGTTTATGTTTAGGTTTTGTTTATTTTAGGTTTAAGCTTAAGTTTTTTAGTTTAGGGATTAGGCTTTATTTTTTTATTTATTTTTTGGTTTTATTTTTAAGTTTCTTGTTTAGATTTAGGTTTTTATTTATTTTATAAACCTAAAATTAAATAAAATAAAAAACTAAATAAAAACCTAAACATAAAAAGTAAACCTACAAAATAAAACCTAAAAATAAATAAAAAATAAAACCTAAACACTAATCTAAAAAATAAAACTAAACTTAAAATAAAAATAAAATAAAGAAAATAAAATAAACAACAAGCTAAACTAAAATAAACTAAAATAAAATAAATTAAACCTAAACCTAAAACTAAACTAAATAAAATAAAATAAACTAAAAATAAAACCTAACCTAAACAAAAAACCAAAAATAAACCTGAAATAAAAACATAAAACCTAAACCTAAAAGAATAACATAAAAACCTAAACCTAAACCTAAAATAAAAAATATAACTTTAAAAAAATAAAATTGAAATAAAACTCAACTAAAACCTAAACCTAAACAAAAAACTTTAACTAAAATAAATAAACCTAAAGTAAATTAACTAAACTAAATAAGAGTAAAATAAACTAAAATAAAAAAAATAAAACTAAAATAAAAAAAAATAAACTAAATAAACCTAAACCTACTTACTTAATTTAAAAAAGGCCTTAAACCATAAATCCTAAACCCTAAACCCTTAACACTAAAACTAACCCTAAACCCTGAACTCAAAAACCTAAAATCTAAACCCTGACAATCCTAAATCTAAACCAACCACTACCCATGCACTATAAACCCTAAAAACATCACCCAACTAAACCTAGTAACTAAACATTATAAAACCCTACTTAAACTAATGAGCCTAAATCTAAACCTAACAATGGTGGGAACTTACTCTAAACCAAAAGAAATGTTGATGGGTTTGTTCTCTTAAAAAAACCAAAACTAACCTAAACCCCCTAACCTAAACCCTAACTAAATGGGTAGAACGAGCCCTCCCTAACAGGCCCCCAAAAGCCACTGAGCCCAATCCTTTAAACCCAGACTACATGGCTATAAAGATCAACCCAATCCTAACCCAACCACACTGGGCCCTAAGGCCCTGATCCCTCCTAAACTGACCTGGGCTACCCTAACCCTAAACCATATGGTGAAACCCACCACCACTAAACTCAAAACTAACCCTAAACCCTAAACTAACCTTAAACCCTAACCTAACCCTAAACCCTATACCCTCAAAACCGTAAACCCTAAACCTTAAACCCTAACCCTAAATACTAAACCATAAAACCCTAAACCCTAAAACCCTAATCCCTAAACCCTAACCCTAAACCCTAAACCCTAAAAGCATAAACTTTAAAACCCTAAACAATAAACCCAAAACCCTAAACCTTAAACTTAAAGTAACTAATTAAATTAAAAAAATAAACCTAAGCCCAAGAACCTAATAAACTTAAACCCTAAGAATAAGTAGAACCTTGATGGCCAGAACATCACCATCAACCAGGCTCGGTCTAGATCTAGCAGTGGAGGTGAAGGCGGAGGCGGCAATTATCGTAGTGGTGGTGGGGGATCTAGAGGTGCTGGTAGATATGGAGGTGGTGGTTGGGGCAGTGGTGGTTATGAAGGCCGAAGGAGCGACAGAGGTTACAACCGTGGTTGTGGCAGAGGAATATGATGGTGAATCCTGCTACTCAAGAGGCCGGCGTTGGTTCTGATGGGAAGTGGAGAAACTAAAGAATGATTGATCCAATTTGCTGCTTATGGAATTTTGTCTTTATAGTAGAGACGGTTCTAATTATGTAGGGTTTTTGATTTGCTCTATGCATGCTCATTTTTTATCTGTCATTGCTTGTGTCTTAGAAAACCTGGTGTGTTACTTGCTTGATGAATTTGAAAAAAAGAAATGTTGAATTTGAATTTGTTCTCTATTAAAAAAAAACAAAATGCCCTAAACCCTACAAAAACCTGAACCTTAAACCAAAAACCTAAACCTTAAACCCTAAACCTTAAACCCTTAAAACCCGAAACCTTAAACCCTAAAATCCTAAACCCTAAACCCTAAACCCTAAACCCTAAACCCTAAACCCTAATCCCTAAACCCCAAACCCTAAACCCTAAACCCTAAACCCTAAATCCTAAAAAGATAAAAAACTTAAACCTCAACTAAATAAAACCTAAACCAAAATAAAATAAAATAAAAACATAAATTAAAACATAAACCTAAACCTAACCCTAAAAAGATAATAAAATAAAAAATAAAAACTAAACTAAAATAAAATAAATTAAAACCTAAATTAAACTAAAAAATAAAAAATCTAAATAAAATAAAAACTAAAGTTGAAATAAAGTTAAAATAACCTAAAATAAAATAAAATAAAAACTAAATAAAAACTAAAACATAAAAAATAAACCTAAAAATAAATAAAAATTAAAACCTAAACCCTAGAAAAAAACTAAAGCTAAAATAAAAATAAACCTAAACCTAAACCTAAAATAAAATAAATTAAACTAAAATAAATAAAACCTGGACATAAACCTAAAATAAACTAAACCTAAACAAAAACCTAAACACAAACCTAAAAATAAAAAATAAAACCTATACCCTAAATTTTTAAAAAACCTAAACCTAAAATAAACAATATAAAGTAAACATAAACCTAAAATAAAATAAACTAAATTAAAATAAATAAAACCTAGACCCTAAATCCTAAACCCTAAACCCTAAAATCCTAAACCCTAAACCCTAAATCGTAAACCCTAAACCCTAAATTGTAAACCCTAAAAACCTAAAAACCTAAACATAAACTAAATAAAACCTAAAAATAAAATAAATAATAAAACCTACACCTAAATAAAATAATAAAATAAAATAAAATAAAAACTTAAACTAAAGCCTAAAACCTAAACCTAAACCTAAACTTAAACGTTAAATTAATAATAAATTAAATAAAAAAATAAAAACAAAAATAAAATAAAATAAATAAAAATCTAAAATAAACTAAAAATATAAAATACACCTAAAAATAAAAATCCTATATAAAAGAAAAACTAAATGTAATATAAACCTAATATCAAATAAAATAAAAACTAAACAAAAACCTAAACCTAAAAAATAAACTTAAAAATAAAACATAAAAATAAATAAAAAATAAAACATAAACCCTAAGAAAAGACAAAGCCTAAACCTAAAATGAACAAAATAAAATAAACATAAACCTAAACTAAAATAAACAAACTAAAAGAAAACTAAGTCTAAACCTACCCTAAACAAACCCTCCACCCTAAAGTTAAACCCTAAATCCTCCATAAACCATAAACCCTCTCTAAACCCCAAAACCTAAATCTAACTAAACTCACACCTAAACCCACATCCTAAATCCCCAACCCTCCCTACCTAAACCTGACCCTAAAACCCCAAACCCTAAACACTAAACCCTAAACTTACAACCCTGTCACTCTGGGCCCCACCCAAACCCTAAACCTAAACCCTCCCTAAAACTAAAACCTAAACCAAATCCTAAACCCTAAAACCTACAAACCTAAACCTAAATGAAGTAAAACCTAGAAATAACATAAATAAAAAAACTTAAGCCTAAATAAATAAAATAAAATAAAAACCTAAACTAAAGCCTAAACCTAAACCTAAAAATAAAAATAAAATAAAATAAAAAATAAATACTAAACTAAAATTAAATAAATAAAACCTAAGCTAAACTAAAAAAAATAAAATAAACCTAAAAATAAAAAACATAAATAAAAAAACCTAAACATAAAATAAAAATAAAATAAACATAAAATAAAATAAAATTTTATTTTTATTTTACGTTTGGTTTTAATTTATTAAAGTTTTTATTCTTTTTATTTTTTGTTTAGTTTAGGTTTTCTTTATTTTATTTTAGTTTATTTTTATTTTTTTTTTAGGTTTAGGTTTAGGTTTTAGTTTAGGTATTTATTTTATTTTATATTTATATTTTATTTTGGTTTATGTTTTTTATTTATTTTTTTGTTTTATTTAGTTTAGGTAGGTTTTAGATTATTAGGGTTTAAGGTTTAGGGTTTTGGGTTAGGCCATATGAGAATGGCTTAATCCCCAACTTAGCCAGGATAGCAGCCTATGAGGATCCCAGCTTCTCACCTTTTTTAAATAGCTCAATTAGGGTGATAATTTCAACTGTACCCTTGTTGATCCAAGTTGTGATGTTGAGAACCTGGAAGAAAGAGGTCTATGAAGGTTCCAGACCAGTGTTGCCTAGAGGAACCACAACATCAGTAGCTGCAACAAGACCAACATGGGTAGGAGAACAAACTTTGTATTTCGCAACCTCTTCGTTGACTTCTTCAAGATCACCTTTCATAAAAATTAGCTCAACCGGGGTTTAGGGTTTTAGGGTTTATGCTTTTAGGGTTTAGTGTTTAGGGTTGGGGTTTAGGGATTAAAGTTTATGGTTTAGTGTTTAGGGTTTAGGGTTTAAAGTTTATGGTTTTGAGATTAGGATTTTTTAGGGTTTAGGGTTGTAGGTTTTAGGCTTAGTGTTGTAGGTTTAGGGTTTAAGGTTTAGGGCTTAGGATTTAGGGTTTAGGTTTTTTTTTAATAAAAAATTAAGTAAACTGGTAGGTTTAGGTTTATTTAGTTTATTTACTTTATTTTTTATTTATTTTATTTAGGTTTATCTTTTATTTTATTTAGTTTAGTTTATTTATTTTAGGTTTATTTATTTTTTGTTTAGGGCTTTTTTTTAGTTTTTTTAGGTTTAGGTTTAATTTTTAGTTGCATTTTATTTTTATTTTATTTTTTAGGCTTAGGTTTTATTTTTTATTTGTACTTTTAGGTTTAGGTTTTTATTTATTTTTTTAGGTTTAGGTTTTAGTTTTTTATTTTAGGTTAATTTTTAGGTTTTATTTTTTTGTTTAGGTTTTAGGTTTATTTTTAGGCTTAAATAAAAAATGAACTAAATAAACCTAAACTTACCATTTTCTTAATTTTAAAAAAACTATAAACCATAAGCCCTAAACCCTAAACTTCAATCCCTAAATCCTAAACGCTAAACCCTAAACACTAAACCCTAAAAATAACCTAAAACACTGAACTAACCACTCATAAACCTTAAACTCTAAACCATAAAACTAAAAAATAATAAATAAACCTAAAAACAACCCTAAACCTACAACCCTAAACCTACAATACTAAACCTGAACCCTAAATGTTAAACCCTAAAACTCTAAACCCTAAACCCAAAACCCTAAACCTTAAACCCTAAAACTCTAAATTCTAAACCCTAAACCCCAAACCCTAAACCCTAAAACCTACAACCCTAAGCCCTAAACCCCAAACCCTAAACTCCTAAAACCTAAAACCTAAACCTAAGCTAAATAAAAAAAAATAAAAATAACCAAACATAAATAAAATAAAATAAAACCTAAACTAAACTAAACCTAAACCAAAACCTAAACATAAAACTAAACCTGAAAATAAAAAATTAAAACTAAACTAAAATAAAATAAATAAAACCTAAACTAATCTAAAAAATAAAGCTAAAATTAAAAAACCTAAAAGTAAAATAAAATTAAAATAAACCTAAAATAAAATATAATAAAACCTAAATAAAACCTGAACCTAAATATAAAATAAAACCTAAAAATAAATAATAAATAAAACCTAAACCCTAAACAAAAATAAATAAACTTAAACCTAAAATAAGAATAAAATGAACAAAATAAAATAAACTTAAACTTAAACTAAAATAAACTAAGCTAAAATAAATTAAACCTAAAATACACTAAACCTTAACCTAAACCTAAATTAAATAAAATAAAATAAACTAAAAATAAACCTAAACCTAAACTAAAAAATAAAACCTAAAACCTAAACCTAGACAAAATAAAATAAAAACATAAACCTAAACCTAAAAATAAAATAGAAAACCTAAACTTAAAAAATAAAATAAAAATAAAAATCAATTAAAAAGTAAACCTAAACTAAAAAATAAACTTAAATAAAAAACCTAAGCTAAAATAAATAAACCTAATATAAAGACACTAAACTAAACAAAAATAAAAAATACCCCTAAATAAAAAATAAGGTAGATTAAAATAAATAAAAAATAAACTAAAATATGCTAAATAAGCCTAAACCTATTGGTTTACTTAATTTAAAAAAAACTTTAAACTCTAAATCCTAAACCCTAAATCATAAAAGATCCTAAACCCTAAACCCTAACCCATATTCCAAAAGTTTAGACCCTAAACCCAAAAAAGCCAAAAAGCTAAACATAAACTAAATTAAACATAAAAATCAAATAAGTAACAAAACTTAAGCCAAAAAAAGAACAATAACTATAACCTAAACCAAAATTAAAACCTAAAAGTAAAATAATATAAAAAATAAAAACTATCCTAGAATAAAATAAATAAAAACCTAAACTAAACTAAAAATAAAAAACTTAAAATAAAATAAAACTAAACCTAAAATAAAATAAAATAAAAATTAAACCTAAAAAATAAACCATAAAATAAATAAAAAAATAAACCTAAAACTAAAAAAAAAAACCTAAACTAGAATAAACTAAAATAATTAAAACCTAAACCTAAACCTAAAATAAACTAAGAAAGGAATTTTGCATCCAAAATAAATGTTCATTTTTGAACCAAATTTTATAAATTTTTTACTTAAAGTGATTCATTTAAAGGTGTAATGTAAGATAATATATTATATGAAAGCATATTAAAATATAATGTACAGAACAATATAACTTCACATATATATGAATGTGGTGGTGTCTTAGTAAATGTTATTTTACATATTAGTATGTTTTACTTTTGTTATAATACATTGGATAAAAACTCACAAAAATGTTAATTTGAAGGTTGAGATGGAAGAATTTGGCCAAATTCACAACACACACCAAGAAGCAACACCAAAAATTTGCTATTTTGTACGATTTCTAATAGAAAAATAACAATTTTACAACCAAAATGAACATTATTCATATTTTGAGAAAATTTTATTATTTGTTACTTTTAGGTGATTCTAATGCGGTGTAATGTTACATAATATATTATATTATATCAAATTATAATATAACATTATATATTATAATATAATATAGTGTGTTAATTCCCACTATAATATGTTTAGCACGATATTGTATAGTTAGTTTGAGCTTGCACCATCATAAACCACAAAATGTTGATAATAATGTTAAGATGATGTGATTTGAACAAATACATTATTGGGCTTTTGGTTGAAGTATTAAAGGTGTTCATAAGAGAAGAAATAAGATTTAATGAGAATTCCATGTCAAGGACATGGAGGGAGATCCGCTATGGGATCACACGTGCATTGGACATGACATGTGTGGGGTCTATATCGAGGGCATAAAAGAAGAAAATCTATTGGGGATAAGGTTTGAATTTGATTTGATTATATGTTTTGTGGAAAGAAGATCTGCTAGGGATAAGAATCTATAATCCACCATGGATTAAGATCAAATCAGCTTTAATTTATTTTATTTTAATTGATGTGGAGGCACATCTGCTAGAGATATGGGCTCGAGTCCACTAGGGATTGGGTATATGAACCTTCCACTAGGGAAGCAGATTCAAGCTAAATGTTGGGGATTGAAATTTGAGTTTGATTTTATAGATTTGTTTGGGGATGTATCCACTGAGAATAAGTGTTTGGTTAGATTTTTATAATTTAGACTCTACTGGGGCAGTTAGTTTAATTTGGCTCCACTGGGGAGGTTGGTTTTGAATTTGATTTGTTTGCTTGACTTATTTATATTTGATTTGGGGCTCCAATGAGTGTGATTTAACTCCATTAAGGAAAATTAGATCAGGTTTAATTTAATCTGAGTTAATGTATGGAGCCTATCTTTGTGCAATGGACCCACTGAGAAGTGGCTATATCAGCCTTGACCTACCTTGGGTTTACAAATCCAAATGGATAGTCTATCGGATGTGGGGTAAAGCAAGCCAACCTAAGGGGTTACATTTTGGTGTGCAATGATTGTGCTAGGAAGAAGGCGTAATAGACTTAAATCTTTCAAAGCAAGGAATAACTATTGAGGTGACTTGTTGGATGCACAATAAATCAAACTTGACCAGGGTGACTACTGAGTGAATACTGTTGGGGATTATGTCAACTCAAAAGTAGTCAAGATTAATTTTATCTTAATTTCATGTCATTTGATATGGTTTGTTTGGTTTGGTTTGATTTTGAATTATGGGCATAATCATTAGAGATGTGAGGTCGGTCAAATTTGATAGATTTAATTTATGGACCATGTCGGTGTGCAATGGACCCACTGAGAAGGGGCTATATCGGACTTGTCCTATCTCAAATTTACAAATCCAAAGGGATAGTCTACTAGCTATGGGGTAGAGCTAGATTGCCTTTCGGTGTGCAACGGTTGTACTAGGAAGAAGGCTATGGTGAATAAATTTCTATAGGGAGTCACCTTCAAATCTGTGGGGAGAAAGACAAGAAGAGACCTATAGAAATTCAACTTGGTAAGAGGCCATGCAGATCCGCAGATGTACTTATTCAGGTGATCAGGTACATCATTAAATAGTATACTATCTCGATAGACAAAAACACTACCCTTTAATAGATCTAATCACCTCAATAAGGACTCCTAAGGACGATGGGTCGGCATATGTACCAAAGATTCTTCCCCTACTTTCATTTAAAAGTAAAGCAGCATTTATTTTAAATTGAGATCGTTAAGTTCCCTACAGGGGCAAGCCCCCATAATTAATTACATCTTAAAGGATGGGATCCCTTAGGAAAACTCTCGATTAAGGTAAATGTTCATTGCCTTTGAGGATTTCAATAGGAAAGGACTATAAATCAATTGGTTTATCTTTGAAGATCAAAATGGGATTGATCAAAAGAGGGATTTATTATCGAAACCATAATGAAAGATAAGTAGGAGATGACCATGATGCTAGGAAACCTAGCGAGCATCTCAAACTATCCTATAGTTGGGCTTTACATTTTTGAAATTGATTTAGTTTGTTTAAGTTGAATTTTTCATTAGAATTTTAGGACTTAAGATTCCTTAACATAAGATTAAGGAAATGCCTAAGAGGTGAGGAATTATGCTTATGGCCTTCAATGGGAAGAAGTAACCTTAGAACCTAAATCTAGGGAGCTTCGGTGTGGGGCAGAAGCACAACCTAAATCTAAGGTGAAAAATGGGTAATTTGGTTTGCCTCCACAAGAGAGTATAAACCACACTACAGCTTGGACTTACAACTGCCTATGGGTGCCCGCCAACTAACTCCTCCTATGATTTTAAATAGTCTTTATGCTTATGCAAGATAGGTAGGCTGTTATTATTTAGAAAGAGACTAAGTCCTTAAACTTACTCCCTAAAGAGACTAAATCATGTAAAGGGACATGCTTCAAATGACCTAAATCTAATGCAATTAAAATTTCATTTTATTTTTATTTTGGATAAATATTTTTACTCAGGATAATAGGATTTTTATGACTCATGCATGAGAAAGAAGATTATCGGCCAAAATCAACGAGAACGGAGGAGGTGAGTTTCCACCACGACTCTCAAAGATCAAGCCGGGTTAAAAAAACAAAATCGTAAACCTTAAACAAAAACCTGAACCCTAAACCTAAAATATAACCCCCAAACCCTAAACCTCAAACCCTAAAAACCATAAATCGTGAACCCTTAACACTAAAAAACCCTAAACCCTAAACCTTAAACCCTAAACCCTAAAACCCTGAACCTTAAACTCTAAACCCTAAACCCTAAAACCTAAACCCTACACCCTAAACCCTAAACCTTAAACCACAAACTCTAAACCCTTTCCCCTAAACTAATCATAAACCCTAAAAGCTAAAAGCCTAAACCTAAACTAAATAAACCTAAAAATAAAATAAATAAATAACCAAAGAAAATAAAATAAACATAAAAAAATAAAACATAAAGCCTAAACCTTAACGTAAACCTAAATTTAAACGTAAACCTAAAAAGAAAATAAAATAAAAAATAATACCTAAACAAAAAGATAATAATAAAACCTAAACTAATCTAAAAAAGAAAAAACCTAAATAAAATAAAAACAAAACCTAAAATAAAATGAAATAAACCTAATATAAAAATAAAATAAAAACTAAATAAAAACCTAAACCTAAAAAATAAATCAAAAAATTAAAACGTAGAAATAAAAAAAAATTTAAACCATTAAAAAAAAACTAAACCTACAATAAAAATGAAATAAACCTAAAACTAAACTAAAATAACTAAAACCTAACGCTTAACCTAAAATAAACTAAACCTAAACTTAAACCTAAACAAAATAAAATAAAATAAACTAAAAGTAACCCTAAACCAAAACAAAAAAAAAAAAATAAACCAAAAATAAAAACCTAAACCTAAACCAAAAAAAAGAATAAAACTAAACTAAATAATAAACCTAAACCTAAACCTAAACATAAAAATAAACTAAAATAAAATCCCCAAATAAATAAACATAAAATAAATAAACTAAACTAAATTAAATAGAAATAAAAATAAACCTAAATAATGATATAAAATAAAATAAACTAAAATCAATAAAAATAAATTAAATAATCATAAACATACTAGTTTACTTAATTTGAAAAAACAACTAAATAAAAAAATAAAAAATTAAAGAAAACTCTAACCTCAAACCATAAAACTAACCCTAAATCCTAAACCCTACCCTACTAACCCTAAACTCTTAACCCTAAACCCTAAAACCCTAAACCTTATACCCCAAAATACTAAACCCTAAATCCTAAACCCTACACCCTAAACCCTAAACCCTAAATCGTAAACCCCAAACCCAAAAAACCTAAACCTAAACTAAAGAAAACCTAAAAATAAAATAATATAAAAATAACCTAAATATAAATTAAATTAAAAAATAAAATAAAATAAAAACCTAAACTAAAACCTAAACCTAAACCTAAAAATAAAATAAAAAATAAAAACTAAACTAAAATAAAATAAATAAAAACTTAAACTAAACAAAAAAAAATTAAACCTAAAAATATAAACACTAAATAAAATAAAAATAAAATAATAACTAAATAAAAATCATAACCTAAAAAGTAAACCTAAAAATAAAACCAAAAATAAACAAAAAATAAAACCTAAACATTAAACTAAAAAAATATTGACTCTAAAAAAACAAAATAAAATAAACCTAAACCTAAACTAAAATAAACTAAACTAAAATAAATAAAACCTAAACCAAAACCTAATAAATAAACCTAAACCTAAACTAAATAAAATAAAATTAACTAAAAATTAACCTAAACCTAAACTAAAAATAAATCCTAAAATAAACCTAAAATAAAGAACTAAAACGAACCTAAAAAAAATAAAATTAAAACTTAAATCAACATGAAAAAAAAAATAAAACCTAAACCTAAAAAATAAAATTAATATAAAACTAAACTTAAAAATAAACATAATCTTAAGACTAAACAAAAAAAATAAACTAAAATAAAAAACATAAACTAAAATAAATATTCCTACAATAAATAAATTAAACTAAATAATAAAAAAATTAGAAATAAGTAAAAATAAAAATAAAAAAACTAATATAAATAGAAACTAAAATAAATAAAGTAAATAAACCTAAACTTCTGGTTTACTTAATTCAAAAAAGATATCCTAAACCCTTAATCCTAAACCCTAATCCCTAAACCACCCCAAAACCCACCCTAAACCTAAAAAATCCACTAAATAAAAAATCCTAAACAAAAAAAGTAAAATAAAATAAAATAACCCTGACCCTAAAACTATTGCTACACCTTAAATCTACAACCCTAAACCCTAAACCTTAATCATTTAAACCCTAAGCTCTAAACCCTAAACTATAAACCAAAAACCCTAAACACATAAACCCTAAGCCCTAAACCCTAAACCCTAAATCCTAAACCCTAAACCATAAAACCTACAACCATAAACCCTAAACCCTAAACTCTAAACTCTAAACCTTGAAAACCTAAAAACCTAAGCCTAAACAAAATAAAAGTTAAAAATAAATAAAATAAAAATACCTAACCTAAATAAAATATAAAATATAAAATATAATTAAAATCTAAACTAAACCTAAACTTGCCTAAACCTAAAAATATAAAATAAAAATAAAACTAAAAAAAATAAAATAAATAAAACTTAAACTAAACCAAAATAAAATTAACCTAAAAATAAAAAACCCTAAATAAAATCAAAACCAAACCTAAAATAATAATAAAATTAACCTAAAATAAAATACAATAAAAACTATATAAAAACCTAAACCTAAAAAATAAATCTAGAAATAAGACCTAAAAATAGATAAAAAATAAAACCTAAACACTACAACAACAACAACAACAACAACAATAACCCTTTATCCCACTAAAATTGATTAAATTTTATGATCTTCGTCTCCATTGTATCCCATTATGTGTCAAATTCTCATTTAATTCAAGTATACTATGGTCCTTTTATACATCTTAACCAAGTCTTTTTTGGGTCTACCTACCTTTCTTAACATAAGGCAATCGATCTACCCTCCTAACAGATCATTGAACGCTTTATGTGGCCAAACCATCTAAAGCGAATATCTCTAACTTATCTGTCGTTGGAGCTACTCCAACTTTTTCCCGAACATACTCATTTCACATTTTATCTCTAAGAGTAAAGCCACTCATCCACCTGAGCATCCTCATCTTTGTAACACTTAGTAAAATAAATACAAACTTTAACTAAACCAAAAAATAAAATTAACCTAAAAATTAAAAAAACCTAAATAAAATAAAAATAAAAATAACCTAAAATAAAATAAAATAAAAACTAAATAAAAACCTAAACCTAAAAAATAAATATAGAAATAAGACCTAAAAATAAATAAAAAATAAAAGCTAAACACTAAACTAAAAAAAATTATAAACTTAAAAAAAAAAATCTAAACCTAAACTAAAATAAACTAAATTAAAATAAATAAAACCTATACGTAAACCAAAAATAAAGTAAACCTAAATCCTAAACTAATAAAAATAAAATAATCTAAAAATAAACCTAAACCAAAACTAAAAAATAAAACTAAAAAATTTTCCTAAAATAAATAACTAAAACCTAAACTTAAAAAATAAAAATAAAAACCTAAACCTAAACCTAAAAATAAAAAATAAAACCTAAACCTAAAGTATAAAATAAAATTAAAATAAAAATAAAACTAAACCTAAAAATAAACAAAAACATTAACCTAAACCTAAAAAAATAAATGAAAATAAAAAACATAAACTAAAATAAATAATCCTAAAATAAATAAATTAAACTAAATAAAATAAAAAATAAACCTAAATAAAAAAAGATAAACAAATAAACTAAATAAACATAAAGAATAAAACCTAAACCCTATGTCAAAACCCTAAACCCAACTAACCCTAAATAATTCTAAACCTAAACCTTAAACCTTAAATAAAATAATAAACTAAAATAATAACTGCCCTAAACCCTAAACCCTAAACCCTACCAACCCAAAACTGAGCCAACCATACTAAACCCATAAACCCTAAACCCTAAACTCTAAACAGTAAACCCTAAAACTTACAACCCTAAACCCTAAACCCTAAACCCCAAACCCTAAACCATAAATGCTAAACTCTAAACCCTAAAACCAAACCAAAACTAAATAAATAAAACTTAAAATAAAAATAAAAAAACTGGCTAAAGAAGATAAAATAAATAAAATAAAATAAAATCTAAACTAAACCCTAAACCTAAACCTAAACCTAAAATAAAGTAAAAAAATAAAAAACTAAATAAATAAATCAAACTAAACTAAACTAAAATAAAATAAACCTAAAAGAAACATAAATATAATAAAACCCAAATGTAAAATAAAAAAAATAAATAAAAAAACAAGAATAAAAACGAAATAAAATAAAATAAAATAAAATAAAAACCTAAACTTAGAAAACAAACTTAAAAATAAAACTTAAAAATAAATAAAAAATAAAACCTAAACACTAAAGTTTAAAAAACAATCCTAAACCTAAAAAAGATAAGATAAAATAAACCTAAACCTAAACCAAATCCTAAACCCTATATCCAAAACCCTAAACCCTAAAATTAAACCCTAAATCTAAACCCTACCTTAAACCAGTATAAAATAAAAATAAATAAAATAACCCTAACCTAAAATCCTAAACCCTACCACCCCACCATAAACCCCAAACCCAAAACCCTAAACCCTTAAACCCTAAACACTAGAGGCTATCCTAAACCTGCCCCACCCTAAACCTAAATCCCAAACCACTAAACCTAAACCCTAAACCCTAAACTTTAAACCTAAACCTAAACTAAATAAAACATAAAAATAAAAAAAATAAAAAAACCTAAGCCTAAAGAAGATAATCATAAATAAAATAAAATAAAAATCTAAACTAAACCCTAAACCTAAACCTAAACTTAAACCTAAAAAAAATAAAGTAAAAATGAAAAACTAAACTAAAATGTAATAAATCAAAACCTAAACTAAACTAAGATATTAAATAAACCTAAAAATAAGAAACATAAATATAATAAAAAATGTAAAATAAAAAATAAAATTAAAAATAAATGGAATAAAATAAACCTGAAATAAATAAAAATAAAATAAAATAAAAAACTAAACCTAAAAAAACAAACTTAAAAATAAAATCTAACAATAAATAAAAAATAAAACCTAAACACTAAACTTTAAAAAACAAATCCTAAACCTAAAAAAGATAAGGTAAAATAAACCAAAACCTGAACACCAAACTAAGATAAAATAAATCAAAACTTAAACTAAACTAAAAAATAAAATAAACCTAAAAATAAAAAAAATAAATATAATAAAACCTAAATGTAAAATAAAAATAAAATAAAATAAAAACTAAATAAAAACCTAAACCTAAAAAATAAACCTAAAAATAAAAAAAACCCTAAACTAAAATAAACCTAATCCTAAAATAAACAAAATAAAATAAACCTAAACCTAAACTAAAATAACTAAAAAATAAATAAAACCAAATCCTAAACCTAAAATAAACTAAACCTAAAACCTAAACTATATAAAAGAAAATAAATTAAAAATAATCACAAACTCAAACTAAAAAATAAAACATAAAAATAAACCTAAAATAAATTCCTAAACCTAAACCCAAAAAATTAAATAAAACTACTTAAACCTAAAATAAAATAAAACCTAAACCTAAAAAATAAAAGAAAAATAAAACTAAACCAAGAAATAAACATAAACCTAAAAACTAAACTAAAATAAAAAACCTAAACTAAAATAAACAAATTAAACTAAAGAAAAATAAAAAATAAACCTAAATAAAAATTAAAAATAAAATAAAATAAAATAATTAAAAATGAAATTAAATAAACCTAATCCTATCGGTTTACTTAATTTTAAAACCTAAACCCTACCACAGGCCCAAATCCTAAACCCTAAACTATAACTCCTAACACCACCACCATGTTCCTAAATCCTCCACTGAGCCTTAATGACCTGAAACTCCTGTCCCAAACCCTCTAAATCTGACCTAACCCTAAATCCTAGGCTGAGGCCTAAATCTAAATGACCCACCCCAAACCTACCACCTACTCCATCCCACCCGGACACCCCAAACTCCTAAACCTCCCTAAACTGAGCCATAACTACTATAACCATAAACTACTACCACAATAAACCTAAAGCTAAAAAATAAACTAAATAAAACTAAACTAAAAATAAATAAATCTCTAAATAAATAAATAAATGATTATACCTAAATAAAATAAAAATATAAAATAAGCTAAGATAAAATAAACTACTAAAACCTCGGTTTCTTAATTTAACAAAATCCTAAATCTAAATAAACCACCACTACCCTAATCCTAACCTAAATCCTAAATCCTACCTACAACCCTAGATCCACCCTAAAATCCTAAATCCAAACCTATTCTAAATAAAAAATAAAAAATAATCTAATTTACCACTGAACTAACCCTGCACTAGGATCTAAACCTACCCTAAACCCACCCTAAACCTACCCTACCCTAAAGGCTAAATTCACTAAAAACCTTAAAAGCCCTAAACCCTAAAACCTAAACCTAAACTTTAAAAATAAACTAAAATAAAAAACCTAAACTAAAAAAAAATAAACATAAATTAAATAAACTAAATTAAATTGAAAAACATACCTAAATAAAAAATAGACAAAAATAAATAAAAAATAAACTAAATAAACCTATACATACTTGGTTTGCCTTAAATGAACTAAACCCTAAATCCTGTCCACAACCCTAAACCAAACCCAACCACACCCTAAATCCTACATAACCCTAAACCCTAAACCTTAAAATCATGACATACCCTAAACCCACACTAAACTTAAATAAATAAAAAATAAAATGAAAACCCTAATCCTAACGAACCCTAAATTAACATTAAACCATACCCTAAACATTAGGCACTGTTACCATAAACCCTAACACTAAACCTTTCCCTAAACCCTAAACCCTAAATTCTAAAACTTAAACCCTACCCATACCCTACCCTAAACCCTAAAACACAACCCTAAACCTCCACACAACCCTAAACACTAAACCCTAAATCTTAAACCCTAAACCCTAAAAACCTAAAAACCTAAACCTAAACTAAATGAAACCTAAAAATAAAATAACATAAACCTAACCAAAATAAAATAAAATGTAAACCTAAATTAAATCCTCAACCTAAACATAAAAATAAATTAAAAAAATAAAAACTAAACTAAAATAAAATAAAATAAACCTAAAAATAAAAAAAACCTAAATAAAATAAAACCTAAATGTATAATAAATAAAATAAAAAATAAAATAAAATAAAATAAAATAAAAAATAAAATAAGCTAAAAAATAAACCTAAAATAAAACCTAAAAAAATAAAATATAAAACCTAAAAAAACTAAAAAAAACTAAAACTAAACAAAATAAAATAAAATAAACCAAACTAAAAACTAAACTAAAATGAATAAAATTTAAACCTAAACCTTAAACTAAATAAAATAAAATAAACTAGAAATAAAACTAAACGAGAATAAAAAAATAAAACATAACCTAAAATAAAAACCTAAAACCAAAACTTAAAATAATAAAGTAAAAACCTAAACTAAAACCTAAAAATAAAAAATAAAACATAAAAACCAAAACTTAAATAATAAAATAAAAATAAACTTAAACATAAACCAATAAAATAAACTAAAATAAAAAAAACTTAAACTAAAAGAAATATACCTAAAATAAAATAAACTAAGAAAAATAAAAAATACAAAAAGACCTAAATAAAAATGAAAAATAAATTAAACTAAAATAATTAAAAAGATAAACAAAAAAAACCTAAACCTATCAGTTTACAAAATTTTTTTATAAAAAACACTAAACTTTAAACCCTAAAACCTAAACCTTAAATACTAATCTCTAAACCCCAAACCCTAGACTCTAAAACCAACCCTAAACCTTAAACCCTAAACATACAACCCTAAACCTATATCCCTAAATCCTAAACCCTAAACCCTAATAATAACCCTAGGCCCTAAACCATAAACCCTAAACCCTAAAGCCCTAAACCATGATCTATGTCATCGCTTGCATCTTAGAAAACTTGGTGTGTTACTTAGTTGATGAAATCAAAAAGAAGAAATGTTGAATATGAATTTATTTTTTATTTAAAAAAATAAAAATTATAAACCCTAAACAAAAACATGAACCCTAAAACTGAAACCTAAACCCTAAACCTTAAACTCTAAAAAATAAAAAAATAAAAAAACCAAACTTAGACCCCTAAAACCTAAAAGTAAACCTAAACCCTACATAAACTACATAAACCTAAACCTGAAAACCCTAAACAAAACAAACCCCAGGCCAAACCCTAAACCCTAAACCCTAAACCTAAATCAACCTAAACCCTAAAGGCATGATCTTAAACCCTAGCCACTAAAGTAAACTAAAACCTAACTGGGTTTACATGGTTTTTTAAAAAACCCTAAACCTAAATCCTAAACCCTAAACCCTAAACCATAAACCCTAAAAACCCTAACCCAAAACTTATGACACTAAACCTGACCCAAACCATAATCCCTAAACCCTAAACCCTAAACCACTAACACTAACCCTAAACTCTAATCCCTGACATTGCACACTACCCTAAAGCATAAACCCTAAAATGTTAAACCCTCAACCTAAACCTACCAAACCCAATCCTAACCATAAACCCTAAACCCTAAATAAAAACATAAACTTAAATAACTAAATAAATTTAAAAATAAACCTAAACCCTAAAACCAAATAAACCTAAACCTAAACCTAAACCCTAAGAGTGGTCAAAACTTTGATGGACGGAACATCACTGTTAACCAGGAACAATCTAGATCTGGCAGTGGGGGCAAAAGTAGAGGCATCGGTTATCACAGTGGTGGTGGGGGATTTGGAGGTTCTGGTGTATATAGAGGTGCTGATCGAAGCAGTGGTGGTTATGGAGGCGGGTGGAGCGACGATGGTTAAATCATGGTGGTGGTGGAGGGAGAGATAAGGGATATGATGGTAGATCTCGCCACTCGAGAGGTCATGGTGGTTCTGATGGGAACTGAAGAAACTAAAGAACCGCCGATCCAATCTACTGCTTATAGAACTGTTTCTTTATAGTAGAGACGATTCTAGTTATCTATAGTTTTAAATTTGTTGTATGTGTGCTCATTTTTTATCTATGTTGTCGCTTGTGTCTTAGGAAACTTGGTGTGTTACTTAGTTGATGAAATCAAAAAGAATAAATGTTGAATCTAAATTTGTTCTTTATTAAAAAAAATAAAAATAATAAACCCTAAAACGCTTGAACCCTAAACCCTAAACGCTAAACTCTAAAAAATAAAAAATAAAAAAACCTAACCTAGAACCCTAAAATATAAAACTAAACCTAAACCCTAAACCATAAAACTACAATAGAAAAAATATAGCTTGAAACCCTAAACCCTAAACTCTAAACCCTAAACCCTAAACCCTAAACCCTCAACCTAAAATCATAACCCTAAACTTTAAACTCTAAAATAATAAACCCTAAGCCCTAAACCCTAAATTAAACTAAATAAACCTAAACTCATTTGGTTAATATTAAAAACCCTAAATCCAAACCACAGACCCTAAACATAAACCCAACTTATAACACTCCTAAACCATAAATAAACCTAAACCCATAAAGCACTATCTTACCCTACCCTCCCTAAACCCTAATTCATAACCCTACACCCTAAACCCTAAAAGCATAAACCCTAAAATGTTAAACCATAAACTCTAAACCCAAAACCCTAAACCCTAACCCTAAACCATAAACTCTAAACCCAAAACCCTGAACATAAACCTAAAGTAACTAAATAAATTAAAACATATACCTAAACCCTAAAACTAAATAAACCTAAACTTAAACCTAAACCCTAAGAATGGTCAGAACCTAGATGGATGGAACATCACCGTCAACCAGGACAGTCTAGATTTGGCAGTGAAGGGGAAGGCAGAGGCGGCGGTTATCATAGTGGTGGTGGGGGATTTGGAGGTGCTGCTGGATATGGAGGTGCTAATCGAAGCAGTGGTGGTTATGGAGCCAGGCGGAGCGACAAAAGTTACAATCATGGTAGTGGCAGAGGGAGAGATCGGGGATATGATGGTGGATCTCGCTACTTGAGAGGCCGTGGTGGTTCCGATGGGAACTGAAGAAACTGAAGAACCACCGATCCGATCTGCTGCTTATAGAACTGTGTCTTTATAGTAGAGATGGTTCTAGTTATCTATAGCTTTTATTTTGTTATATGCGTGCTCATTTTTTATCTATGTCATCGCTTGTGTCTTAGAAAACTTGGTGTGTTACTTAGTTGATGAAATTAAAAAGAAGAAATGTTGAATCTGAATTTGTTCTTTATTAAAAAAAACAAAATTCATAAACCCTAAACAAAAACTTGAACCCTAAAATTGAAACCTAAACCCTAAACCCTAAACTCTAAAAAATAAAAAAATAAAAAATAAAAAAACCTAAAACCTAAAACTAAGCCTAAACCCTAAACCATAAACTACAATAAAACTACAAAACCCTAAACCCTAAAAACCATAAACCCTAAACTCAAACCCACAACCCTAAACCCTAA
The DNA here is from genome assembly GCA_021442155.1 of Cymbidium sinense. NCBI lineage: Eukaryota > Viridiplantae > Streptophyta > Magnoliopsida > Asparagales > Orchidaceae > Cymbidium > Cymbidium sinense. The sequence continues at coordinate 168,339,722 of CM038214.1, forward strand.
ACCTACTAAAATCGTGACCCTAAACCTAAAATGTAGCATAAAACCTAAAACCCTAAGCCAAGTAAACAAATCTAAACTCATTTTGTAATTTTAAAACACTAAACCCTAAATCCTAAACCCTCACCTCTACCCTAAACCCTAAACCCTAAACCCAAAACTTATGACACTAAACCTATAACCCTAAACCCTAATCCCTAATCCTACACCCTAAAATAAAAAAGCATAAACCCTAAGATGTTAAACCCTAAACTTTAAACCCAAAACCTTAAACCTTAACCCTAAACCATAAATCCTAAACCCCAAACCCTAAACATAAACCTAAAGTAACTAAATAAATTAAAAAGTAAACCTAATCCCTAAAACCAAATAAACCTAAACCTAGACCTAAACCCTAAGAATAGTTAGAACCTTGATGGACAGAACATCACCGTCAAACAGGGACAGTCTAGATTTGGCAGTGGAGGCAAAGGCAGAGGCGGCAATTTTCACAGTTGTGGTAGGGGATTTGGAGGTGCTAGTGGATATGGAGGTGCTGATCGAAGCAGTGGTGGTTATGGAGGCGGGTGGAGCGATGAAGGTTACAATCATGGTGGTGGCGAAGGGAGAGATCGGGGATGTGATGATGGATCTGCTACTCGAGAGGCTGGCATGGTTCGTATAGGAATTGGAAGAATTGAAGAATGGTCAATATGATTTGCTGCTTCTAGAACTGTGTCTTTATAGTGGAGAAAACTCTAGTTATCTTGGGTTTTTGATTTGCCTATGCGTGCTCATTCTTAATCTATGTCATTGCTTATGTCTTAGAAAACTTTGTCTGTTACGTGGTTGATGAAATCTGAATTTGTTCTCTATTTAAAAAAAACAAAAAATCCTAAATCCTAAACAAAAGCCTAAACCCTAAACTTAAAACCTAAACCCTAAACCCTAAACACTAAACCCTAAACCCTTAAAATAAAAAAATAAAAAACCACTAACTCACACTAAACCCTAAACCCTAAACCCTTAAAATAAAAATATAAAAAAACCCTAACCCTAGCTCTAAACCCTAAACCCTAAACCCTAAAACCTACAACCCTCCCTAAACCCTGAACCATAAACCCTAAACCCCAAACCCCAAACCCTACCTAAACTAAACCTCAACTTAAAGTAAGAAAAATTAAAAAAGCCTTAACCTAAATAAAATAATAATAAAATCCTAAACTAAAACCTAAACCTAAATCTAAACCTAAAACTAAAAATAGATAAAATAAAAATAAAAAGTAAAATAAAATAAAATAAAAGATATAAACAAAATAAAAAAATAAAATAAACCTAAATAAACTAAAATGTAAATGAAAAAAATAAAATAATCCTAAAATAAAATAAAATAAAACTAAATAAAACCTTCACCTAAAAATAAACTTAAAAATAAATAAAAAATAAAACTTAAACCAAAAATAAAAAAAATAAAATAAACCTAAACCTAAACTAAAATAAATAAAACCTAAACCTAAAGCTAAAATAAACTAAACCTAAACTTTAAACCAAATAAAATAAAATAAACTAAAAATATATTTAAACCTAAACTAAAAAATAAAACTTAAAAATAAACCTAAAATAAAACCTAAAACCTAAACCTAAAATAAAAAAAAAAAACTAAACCTAAATCTAAAAATAAAAAATAAAACCTAAACCAAAAAAATAGAATAAAAATAAAACTAAACTGAAAAATTGAACATAAACCTAAACCTAAACCTAAGAAATAAACTAAAAAAAATCCAAACTAAAATAAATAAACCTAAAATAAATAAAATAAACTAAGAATAAAAAAAATAAAAAATATAATAAAATAAACTAAAATAAAAATAAATCTAAGAAATAAACATAAACCTACTGGTTACTTGGTTTAAAATAAACCTACACAAAACCTTGGGCTCCTAAACCACTAAACTAAAAAACCATAAAAATAAAATAAAACCTGACCTACCCTAAACCTGGGCCACCCAAACCCTAAACTAAACCCTAAACCAACAACCAACCCAAACCTAAACCCAAACCTCCAAACCAAAACCAAAGACTAACTCTGACTCACAGGCCACCCCAAACTGACTGACCCTAAAGCCCTGGGCCTACCTGACTTTGGGCTCTGGGCTCTAGCCACTATCCCCATTTAACCCTAAATCCTAAAATACTAGGCCCTGGGCCACTGGGCCCTCCTGACCCTAACATAAAACCTATGATAAAATAATAAACTTGACAATATATCTAAACCTAAACCTAAATTGAAAGATAAACTAATAAAACCATAAACATAAATAAACTTTAATAAATAAACTAAAATAAAATAAAATAAAATAACTAAAATAAATAAAAATAAACTAGGTGAATAAATAACCTAAACTTCCAGTTCACTTAATTTTTTTTTAAACTCAACCAAATCTTAAACCCTAACTGCCTACCCCAAACCCAAGCACCATAAACTCTAAACCTACCTACAACCCTAAACCCTAAGCCCTAAACCCTAAACCCTAAACCTTAAATGCTAAACCCTAAACCCTAATCCTAAACCCTAAACCCTAAAACCCTAAACCCTAAAGCCTTAAACCCTAAGCCCTAAACCCTAACCCTAGGTTTAGGTTTAGAAGATTTTAAGATTTAGGTTTTTTTAAATTTATTTAGTTACTTTAGGTTTAGGTTTAGGTTTCTAAACCCTAAACCCTAAACCCTAAAAATAAACCTAAATATTAAAAGTGAACCTAAACCCTAAATTTCTAATAGGCGTGAGTCATCAACTCACATTGACTCTCTTTCCCATGACCAATACCACTTCAGAGCCACCTGCTCTCGGTTGTTCCCATTTTCCCTTTCATTTTGGCATTCTAGCTAATGCTTGATGATTGTTTGGCAGATTCTCTTTATTCCTTACGGAATTGGCGGTCTTTGGTCGCTTTCATGTTTTACTTGGAGTGATATCATAGCTTGGCATCATCTTTAATGATTCCATGGAAGCGATGGATCAATGGATCCTACTAGGGCATCAACTACCTTGGCTTTGGTTACTTCAAAATCATTCCAAGACGTTCTCACTAGTAAGGATAGTTGTTCAGGTGAAACCCTAGATCTTATTTTGACTTCTTTTCAAACCATGCCTGCAGTTATGTGCTCTTATTTGATTGTGAAAAAGTTTGTTAAGCCATTTGAATTCCCTTTGGTTGGAAAGTTTACTCTTCGTAGGCCGAATATGAAAAACAGTTGCACTTTCTTCATAGTTTGAAACTTTTGGGTGCTTTTATGATTAGTTTAACTAATTCCCGCCACATTTTGATTCAATTAATGAATGATTTGGATTACTCTTGTGTTTTTGGTCATCATTCTTATTTTGTTTTCAATCAAATGAGGTTATTGAAATGGACTCCACTATTTGATATTAGGGAAGAATCCCCAATTATTTTGGTTTGGATTTCTCTCCCCAATATGCAAATTCATTTCATTAATCATCAATTCCTCTTTACTGTGGGTGTTTTATTTAGTTAGTTGTTACAAATTGATCAGGAAATGGCTACAAAATCTCGACCTTTTGTGGATAGAATCTTTATTGAATTGGATATTACCAAGAAACAACCCCAAAGATATTTGGTCGGGATCTAAAAATTATAGTTATATGCAGAAAGTTGATTTTGAAAATTTTCCTATCTTTTGTTCTCATTGTAAAATCCATGGGTATAATAATTTTGAATGTTTCATTATGCATCCTCACCTAGAAAAGAAAGTTTTTGTTAAGAAAACTATTATTTCTAACCCTAAGTCGACCACTGTTAAATATCAAAAAGTTAATTCAGAAAAAAAAAGATTCATTGAATGTTCTTAATAAGGATATTTTACCTCTTATTTTTCCTATGCAATTGAAGGTTTCTAATTTGGAAAATAATAATTTCTCTAAATTTTGGGTGACAATTCTTTTTCCTCTAAGTCGATCCATGCATCCTTACCAATTTTGATTGATAAAAATGAAGCTTAAATTGAAAATATTAATAAGGATATCAATGTTATGCATTATTTTAATTCAATGGAGATTATGGCTTTGGTTTATCATGATATTTAGTTTAAAAAATCTAACTTTACTTTAGTTCAGGATGATTTAAATTCTCAAAAAAGATTTAGTTTTGTCTAATAATCTAGGTATGGAAGAAGAAGGGCTTGATGTTCACACTTACCTTCTTAATAATTTTATTTTGGCTCCCTTGCTTGCTATACCTGAAGCTCATTTTCCTTTAATAAATTCTAATGGCTTGGAAGAAGGAGAGCTCACTTCTATATAGGAGATTTCCCCTAAATCTATGACTAATGTTGATAAATCCTTCTCGGATGATGATTCTATGAGAAAATGAATTGGTTTCCAAACTTATAATCCTAAAAAGAAAAAGAATGTTAAAAAATTCCCTCCCAAATTATCCAAAAACACTAGATCTGTTGTGACCTCCCTCTCCTCTCTTAATTAACCTTCTCTTAACCCCTTTTTTATTTCTTTATGTTCAATTTTCTTGTTTGGAATGTTAGAGGGATTGGTAACCTCTCTATTCATAAATGTATTAAAACCTTTATTGTATTCATAATATTTCTTTACTTATTATTTTAGAGCCTCTTATTCATGCAAACAAAATTAACCATGTTGCTAGAATGATCAATTTCAATAATTTTTTCTCTAATGTTAGTAATTAAATTTGATGTTTTTGGAGTAATTTTGTGGAGGTTTCTATTCTTGATGATTTTCAACAAGTTGTCAATGGTCAAATATCTTATGGTGACTAATGTGTTTTAGGCTCTTTTATCTATGCATCTTGTAATAGATCTGGTAGAAATCTTCTTTGGGAAAATTTGAGGAATTTTGCTACCTCTATCAATAAACCTTGGTTTGTTGGTGGGGATTTCAACACTATTTTATTCTCTTTTGAATGAAGCAGTGGTTGCTCTCCTAATATTCATTCAATGGAAGAATTTTCCAATATGATCCTTGATTGCAATTTGATTGATATTGGCTTTAAGGGTTCAAATTTTACTTGGAAAAACTCTAGACTTTGGCAAAGGTTGTACCAGATTCTTTTTAATACTCAGTGGATTACTCAATGGCCTATTACTTTTATCGATCATTTAAGCAGAACATTATTCGATCATGCTCCTCTTTTGGTTTCTATTGAAGATAACTCTAAATAAATAAAATTTTTTTTTCATTTTAGATTTCAGAACATGTGGATTCAGCATATTGATTTCTTTAATGTTGTGGCTAACAATTGGAAAACTATCTTACATTCTGACAATTCGAGTATGGGGATGGATAGATTTTGGTTTAAGCTTAAAGGATTTAAACAAAATTTGGGTTGGTGGAACAAGCATTATTTTAAAACCTTTTTGCTAATATCAAGAAATGGACAAATTAGTTTGTGATCTTGAAGTCTCTGTCATGTCAGATCTTAATAAGATTAAGGACTTCACTGAGATGAAAGATAAACTTGTTAATTTTTAAAATTTGGAAGAGACTTATTTGCGCCAAAAAGCTACTAGCAAACATATTGCGAATGGTGACAAAAATACTAAATATTTCTGTGCTTTAGTTAATAAAAAGAGAGCTTTAAATAATATTCAAAAAATTAAAGATGACAATGGAGAATGGATTGTGGAGAATAATAATATTAAGAATTCAACCATTAATTACTTTAGAAATATGCTTAATAAGAGTTGTTCTAATTAAGCTATCTATAAATTGCACTTGATTCCTTCTATTATAAATAATAATGACAATGATTTGCTTACTATTGTACTTAATGCAGAGGAAATTTTTATAGTTCTTAATAGCATGAACATAAATTTTGTTGCTCGTTCGGAGGGTATCACTACACAATTTTTTCAAAAATGCTAGTTAATTATTATAAATGATTTGGTAGAGGTTGTGGTTGATTTTTTTAATGGTAATCCTATTCCTAGATATTTTACTAGCACTTCTATTGTTCTCATACTTAAGAAAGATAATCCGGACTATTAGAGTGATTTTAGAGCTATTAGTCTTTACACCTTCTTCAATAAGCTGATTTCCAAAATTCTAACCAAGAGGCTCAGTCCTTTGCTTCATAGAATTATCTCTCTAAACCAAACTAGTTTTCTTAGAGGTAGATCTATTTCTGATAATATTCTACTTGCTCACTAATTAATTCATGATTTAGACACTAGGACTAGAGGTTGCAACATTCTATTTGAATTAGATATTACCAAAGCTTTTGACAATATCTCTTGGGATTTTCTTATCCATATTCTAAATTTATTTGGGTTTCTTCATAAATTTAGCTTTCTTGTTAAAAATTGTATTAATAATGCTTGGTTTTCTATTTTTCTTAATGGGGAGGCCTTGTGCTTCTTTCCTTCTTCCCATGGCCTAAGATAAGGGGATCCTCTATGTCTTGCCTTATTTATTATTGTTGTTGAGTACTTATCTAGGAGTATCAATGATCTATTCTTAAAAAATTCTAGTAGTTATTATAGAATTCTTGGTGGTCTTCGTTTCTCATTTAAGCTTTGTAGATGATTTAATTATTTTTTTGCAATGCTGCTATTCATCATATCAAGAATCTCAAATTTTTTTTAAAAATAAATTTGGTAGAGAAAGTGGTCTATCTATCAATGATAACAAAAGCTATTTTATTACTTCTTCAAGCATCTACAATAATAAAAATAATCAAATCATGCATATCACTAAATTTTAACATCAACAACTTCCTCTTAAGTACTTGGGCGCTCCTCTTTTTAAAGGTCTCAAATGATCCCATCTTTTTGATGAGTTAATTAAAAAAAATTAAATAAAATTTTTATTTGGGGATTTCATTTACTTTCCTTTAGTGGTAGGCTCGGTATTCTTAAAGCACTCTCAATTCAATGCCTCTTTATTTGATTCAAACTATTATCCTCATTAATGCTACTCTTATCAGAATTGAACACTTGCTTAATAAATTTTTTTGGGGATCTAGTAACTCTCCTAAAATAATGCATTGGACTTCCTAGCATAAATGTTGTGGTCCCTTGGGTGAAGGTGGTCTCGCTTGCAAACTGATTTATGAAGCTATTACTACCTTCTCTCAAAACCTCTGGTGGAATTTTACAAAGAATGATAACCTTTGTGCTAATTTTATGATGAAAAAATATTTCCAAGGTAAACAACCTCTTATCTATGATTATAAAGTTGGTGACTCTCCAGTTTGGAAAAGGCTTTGCTCCATTAAATAGGTTGTTGAACCCTTATTATCTTGGGGTATTTATTCAGGTTCTTCTTTTTTTTTTGGCAAGACAATTGGATTAGCAATGTATCTATTGACTCCCTTTTATCTACCCACTGTACTATAGCTATCAAAGTTAACTTTTTCTGGCATAATAACACTTGGAATGAAAACAAACTTGAGAATTATATTCATGTTTCTCTTTAATATAACTTTAAAAATATCCCTATTTTCTCTAACAAACCTGACCAAATTCTCTTTAAGCTTTCTTACAATGGTGATTTTGCTTATAAAGAGGTTTGGAATTTTATTAGAGATAAGCAAAACTCCTCTAATTTTTTCATTAAAATTTGGAGCAATATCATTCCCATTTCTTATTCCATTTTAGCTTGGCGAATTTGAATAACTTTATTCTGTGGACTCTTTGCTCTAGAATAAAGGTTTTATTTGCATTCAAAGTGCTATTGTTGCTTTCATATCAAAATGTTAATCATGTTTTTTGTCAATGGTGCTATTACTTCTAAATTATGGTTATGGAATAATGATTTATTTAATACCAACTACTTTCATGGCTCTCTTTCCATATATCAACTTCTTGAAGTCTATTTTCAAAAAATTATGAAAGGTCATATCAAAGTTCTAGTTGCTATTACCCTTATCTAGTCCATCTGGATTGACAAAAATGATGCTAAATATCATGGTATTCCTATGTCCCATAAAAAGATCTTGGCTAGAACCAAAGAATAAAATTCATGCTTTGTTTAAGGCCAATCTTATTAGTAACATTCATTTTAAAGGCTATAAATTTATGGCTAAAACTTGGGTATGATTCTGCCTGATGTTGACTCTTATAAAAGATCTAGGATTATCCATTGGATCAAACCCAAAAAAAATTTGATTAAAGTGAATGTTGATGGTTCTGTTGCTTCCAATAAATATGGCTATGGTGGTATTCTTAGGGATTCTAAAGATGCTGTCATCACGTGATTTTGCCTATCCTCACTATTACATTCTATCTTTGAGCTTATAGCTATTAATAAAGCTATTGATATTTGTTTGAATAAAGGTTTCCTCAACATCTAGATTGAAGTTGATGCACTCTTGCTTCCTGACATGCTAAACTCTAATAGAACAATAATTGCTTATTTATTTTATCTTCTCAATCATACTAAAATTCTTCTTACTCAAGTTTGTTATAAAATTTCCTATATCCTTCATGAAGGTAATGCTTATGCTAATTTGTTGGCTCTTTAGGTGCCAACTTATCAGATTTCACTTTATTTGACAATCAAAATTTTCCTAAACTTTTAAGGTATTTGGCAACCTGGATAACACTAGATTACCTTATCTCAGATTATAATTTTCTTACCTTAGTTTTTTCATTATTTTGATGAGGCATTGCTTTTGGTTCCCCTTTGTTAAACCCTCTTTAGGTTGTGTGCATTTGCTTATTTTCACTCTTGGGCCTATGCTAGGTTTTGTTTTTGAGCTCTTGCTTTTGGGATGGCTAGTGGTTGCTGGGGTGGTTCTATTTTTCTTTGGTTGTGGTTTCTTAGGTATGCTTTTATTTGGGTGATTATTGTTGCTTGGTTGTTTTTAATGACCTTCATTTGGGTTGCCTATTATTTTATTTATGGGGTTTTCCATATCTGGGTGGTTGCTTCTTTAACTGAGTTGGATTTTCTTCTACTATGGTGGTTGGCTAAGTGGCATTGTTGGCAGGTTAGGTGGGCTAGCTGGGTTTGTTGGCTGGCTGGTTATTCGCTTATGTTGGTGGCAAATCAGAGGGGATGTTGGTGGTGTATTTTTGGATTAGATTTGGCAAGGTGGAGGTTATTTGTTCACTGTTATTTCTTCTTTTTTTACAGATTGGATTTTGGTGATCAGTTTTCTTGATTTGGGTTTGTTTCTTTTGGTTGTGGTTTCAACCACTTCTTGTAATTGTCTTCCTCTCTTGGTTGTAGCTGCTTTTGTTTTTGTTATTATTTTGTGTTGGCTGGTTGATGGTTATTTACTGGCTATTATTTTTCTTTGAGATCTGGTGACTTGGTTTGGTGTATTAGTGCCTAACTTGGCTATGGTTATGATGCTTGCACTCATTGATATTTCTCCTCCTTTTTGATGTTGGCTTTGGTGGTGTTCCTATTGTATTACTACTGCTCCTGATGGATGGCTTTTAATCTATCTAACTGGTCTTTGCATCATTTAGTTTTTGGCTAGCTATTCACCTCACCTGGATCAAAATTTATACTGCATTGTTTGGGTTTGGTGGATGCAACTATTTACTTCTACACTTTTCTTGGTTATCTTGGGTGGTTTTGGCATGATGGATGATGTTGGTCTTTTCATAGATTTTAATTTTCTGCTACTGTGGTGGTTTGCTGGGAGGCTATGTTGGCTGGCTGGGTTGGTTAGCTATTTTGGTTGGTTGGGTTGGATGAATGGGTGGCTATTTTGGCCTTTCTTTCTTGCTCTATTGGTGACATGCTGGTTGGCCTGCTCCTGCTACGGTTCTCCTCTCTTGGTGGCTATTGCTTCCTTTTTTTAGGTTTGGGTGATAGCCATGTTTCCTTTCCAATTTGCTTGTGGAGGACATGAGTTCTTGTGTTTTTTTTCTTTTTGGTCTTGGTTTTCTCTAGTTTGTGTTGTTAAGGTCATGATTCTTGCTCCCTTTGATGTTCCTATTACTCTTTGGTGGTGGATTTGGTGGTGTTCCTACTATATTGCTGTTGTCCCTGATGGTTGGTTGATTTTTTGCCTTATTGGGATTATTTGTTTTGGTGGCTTTGTGGTTGGCTATTATGTCTGCTTGGAGAGTTTGCGACCTTGCAAGATGATGGACTTGGGATGATGGGCTACAAGAGGTATCTTTGGAAATGATGGCCTTGGTGTTTTCCTCCCTATCTTCTTTTGGCTAGTAGCACTATATGTAATTGTAACCCTTCTTCAGAAGTTTGGATGCTTACATATAGTGTTAATGAATGATTATGCGAGCACGAGACTTTTCTTTAGTTTTTCCTTTTCTTTGCTCATACTCTTTATGCTTGCTTAATTGTACTCATCCTTTCATTAGTATGTTGTAGATTCCTTTATAGGTTGGGAGAATCTGTGGATCTTGCTGTATCAAAAGGACCTAGTGGATGTTGTCGTTGCGCACATGGATCTATTATTGATGCTTTGGTTTTTCTTTTGCTTTGTTTTTTTCCTTATATTATTGTAATAGTTATGGGGTTTATCTCTTTAGGACTTATTATGGCTCTTTGAGCATTAGTTTAGAAATTTACCCCCTCTAAAGACTTTGTACTTTTTCTTCATGGGAATAATATTCCCTAATTTCCCTTAAAAAAGAACCTAAACCCTAAGAATGGGCAAAACCTTGATGGCAGGAACATCACCATCAACCAGACTCAATCTAGATCTTGCGATGAAAGCAAAGGCAGATGAGGCGGTTAACACAATGGTAGTGGGGGATCTAGAGATGCTGGTAGATATGGAGGTGATGGTCGGAGCAGTGGTGGTTATGGAGGCGGGAGGAGCGACGGAGGTTACAGTTATGGTGGTGGTAAAGGGAGAGATTGAGGATATGATGGTGGATCACGCTACTTGAGAGGCCGGGGTGGTTCTGATGGGAATTGGAGAAACTGAAGAATGGCCGATCAATTTCTCTTATGGAATTGTGTCTTTACGAGACAGTTCTAGTTATCTAGGGTTTTGATTTGCTCTATGTGAGCTCATTTTTATCTATGTTGTAAACATGTTTTAGAAAACATGGTGTGTTACTTGGTTGATAAAATCAAAGAGAAGAAAGGTTGACTATGAATTTGTTCTATATTAAAAAAAAAACCCAAAACCCAAAACCCTAAACTAAAACATGAACCCTAGCTCTTAAACTAAACTAAAGCCCAAACCCTAAACCCAAAACCAAACACTAAAACTAAACCCTAAACCCTAAGCGTTAAAATAAAACATTAAATCCTAAACCACTAAACCCTAAACCCTAAACCCTAAACCTAAAATAATAAAAATAAAATAAAATAACCCACAAATCTTATATTAACCCTAACAAACCACAAACCTTAAACCCTAAAAAGCTAAAAACCTAAATCTAAAGTAAATAAAACTTAAAAATAAAATAAAATAAAAACCTAAACTAGAACCTAAACCTAAACCTAAACCTAAACATAAAAAGAAAATAAAATATAAAATAAAAACTAAACTAAAATAAAATAAATAAAAACTTAAACTAAACTAAAAAATAAAAAACCTAAAAAACATAAAAACTAAACCTAAAAAAAGTAAAGCTAAAATAAAATTAAATAAAAATAAATAAAAACCTAAATCAAAAAAATAAACCTTAAAATAAAACATAAAATGAATTAAAAAAATAAACCCTAAACTAAAAAAAAAACCTAAACCTAAACTCAAATAAACTAAACTAAAATAAATAAAACCTAAAATAAACTAAACCTAAATCATAAATTAAAATAAAATAAAATAAACTTAACCTAAACTAAAATAAAACCTAAAATAAACCTAAAATAAAACCAAAATCCTAAACCTAAAATAAAATAAAACCTAAACTAAACCTAAAATAAAAAAAATAAAGCTAAACCTAAAAATAAAATAAAACTAAACTAAAAATAAACCTAAACCTAAATTAACTAAAATAAAAACCTAAACTAAAATAAATAAACCTAAATAAAATAAACAAAATAAAATAAACTAAATGAAAATAAAATAAAATAAATAAAATTAAAAATAAACTAAATAAACCTAAACCTGGTTTTCTTAATTTAAAATTTCAAAATTGAAAAATTAAAATATTAAAATATTAAAATTTAAAATACCCTAAGCCTAAACCCTAGGAATGTTACCACACCACTGACCTACCACACCCAAACCATAGCCCAACTAAAATAAATAAACCTAAACCTAAAATATAATAAAATTAACTAAACTTAAACCTAAACTTAAACTTAAACCTAAAACTAAAATAAAACCTACTAAAAATAAACTTAAAATAAATAAACTAAAATAAATAAAATAAAACCTAAATCTAAATAAAATAAAATAAACTAAAATAAATAAAGTAAACTAAATAAACCTAAACCTGGGGTTTGCTTTTTTAAAAAAACCCTAACCCTAAATCTTAAACCCTAACTAACTCTAAAACTAACTCTAAACCCTGACCTATAACCCTAAACCCACAATCCTTAAACCTAAACACACCTAAACCCTGACCCTAAATCCATTAAACCCTAAACCCCAACCCTAAACCTTAAACCCTAAAGGCAAACCCTAAACCTAAAATACACTAAACCCTAAACATCCTTTCCCCTGCTCACTCATTCTCTAGAGATTTTTGAATCCCTCTTGGTGGCGCATCACCGACTGGGAATTTATTTGGCTTTGGCCTTATTTTTAACCAAATTCAAAGTCTTGAATGACATCTAGATGTTTGCATGATGCTTCATCATTGATCATGGCTGTGGTGTGTTCTATTCCTTAGGCTCCATCTCAAATTATGGATGCTTCAGCTAAGGCATCCGACACTTTGGGGCTTGGTGGCCCTAATGCTACTTCTTCTACTAAATCTTTTAAGGAAGCGCTCTCTGGTAAGACTTCTCCCTCTGTTGATTTGGTTAATCTCATTTTGATGTCTTTTAGAGGTTTGCTAACCATAATGTAATCTGATGTGGATGTTGAAAAGCTGGCAAAACCATTTGAATTTTTCTTGTCGATAAATTTGCTTTGCGTCGTTCGAATTTGGATAAGATCCGCTATTTTTTTATATTCTCAAGATTATGGGTGCTTTCTCGATTGGTCTTATTGACCCTCGGCATATCCTGATCCAAATTTCTAATGATCTAGATTATTCATGTGTTTTTTTATGTCATTCTTATTACATCTTTAATTATCAAATGCATTTGTTGAAGTGGTCATCCCTCTTTGAAATTAAGGAGGAATCTCTTATTGTACCTATGTGGTTATCTCTTCCTAAAATTTGCATTCATTTTGTTACCCATCATGTGCTTTTTTTCATTGGGGCTTTATTTGGTCGGCCTTTACAACTCGACCAAGCGACTGCTAAGCGATCTCACCCTTCTGTGGCTCAAATCCTCGTGGAATTAGACATAACTAAAGAATTCTCTAAGGAAGTTTGGATTGGCTATAAAAATATGGGTATTAGTAGAAGGCTGAATTGGAAAACCTTTCGATTTTTGGTTCCCACTATAAAATTCATGATCATCATAGTTCGTAATGTTTTATTCTCTATCCCCACTTAAAAAAAATAAAATCCTCCTAAAGAGAATGTTGTTCCTACCCATAAGCCGATCCCTACTTATGTTCAAAAATCAATACGAATCTAAGAATGGTAAGAAGGCTATTATTGAGGTTGATTCCTTGGATATCAGGGTTAATCTTGTTGAACAAGTTTCAGCTCCTAATGTTTATATAGATTCTATTGATTTTCAAAATTTCTAATGCAGAGAATAATAAATTTTCAAAGTTATTGGAAGAGGATTCTATTTCCTTTGATTCTATTCTTGCATCTATGCCAGCTTTGATCGATGAAAATGAAGCTTTTAATGAAGATTTAAATGATGTCGAGCATGTTAAAAATATTTTTGATCTGGATTTAACTGCTTGTGCTTTAAATGATTATAAATCATCACCGTCTCTCATTTCTAATCTTGATATTCATGTTAATCCTACTTTTCAACTTAATATGGATTTGGAAGAGGGTGAACTCCCCTCCAAACACTTGGAGAATTCTCTAAATTTGTAACCACTGTTACTAAATCTCACTTGGATGACGGGCTAGGGAAAGAAAATGGTTTTCAAACTTATGCTAAAAGAAAAAAAGTGTTAAAACTTACTCTCCCAAATTGTTCAAAATCACTAGATCTACTGCAGCCTCTCACTCCACTCTTAATTAACCTTTCCTTAACTCTTTTTTTATTTTACTTATGTTTAATTTTCTTATTTGGAATGTTAGAGAGATCGGTAACCTCTCTATTTGTAATCATATTAGAAACCTTTGTCGCATTCATAATATTTATTTACTTAATATTTTGGTGTCTCTTATTCATGCAAAAAAATTAACCATGTTGCTAGAACAACCAACTTCAATAAAATTTTCTTTAATGTTAGTAATAAAATTTTGTGTTTTTGGAATAATTTCATTGAGGTTTCTATTATTGATGATTTTCAACAAGTTATCAATGCTCAAATATCTTATGATGACTATTATGTTTTGGGCTCTTTTGTTTATGCATCCTATATCGATAGAAATCTTCTTTGGGATAATTTGAGGAATTTTGCTACTTATCAACAAACATTTGTTTATGGGTGGTGATTTCAACACTATATTATTCTCTTCTAAATGAAGTTCTGGCTACTCTCCCAATATTTATTCCATGGAAGATTTTTCCAATATGATCCTTGATTGTAATTTGATTGATATTGGTTTTAACGGTTCTAATTATACTTGGCAAAACTCTAGACTTTGGCAAAGGTTGGACCAGATTATTTTTAATACTCATTGGATTACTCAATGGCCTATTACTTCTGTTAATCATTTAAGTAGAACCTTGTCAGATCATGCTCCTCTTATGGTTTCTATTAAAAATAATTCTAATAGATTACATAAATCCTCTCCTTTTAGATTTTGAAACATGTGAATTTAGCATATTGATTCTTTTGATGTTTTACATCATAATTTGATTATGGGGATGAATATTAAACTTAAAGACTTAAACAAAATTTTTGGTGGAATAAGCATTATTTTAATAACTTTTTTGCTAATATTAAAGATATGGAAAAATTGGTTTGTGATCTTGAAATCTCTATTATGTTTGGTCCTTCTAAGATTAAGGACTTAACAGAGGTGAAAGACAAACTTGTTAACTTCCAAAATATGGAAGAGACTTACTTGTGCCAAAAAAGCTGCTAGTAATTATATTGCGGATGGTGATAGGAATACTAGGTATTTCATGCTTTAGTTAATAAAAATAGAGCTTCAAATAATATTCAAAAATTAAAGATGTTTACTAGGTTTAGGTTTAGGTTTATTAGGTTTTAGGGTTTAGGTTTATTTTTTTAGTTTACTTTATGGTATGGGTTTAGGGTTTAAGGTTTAGGTTTTAGGGTTTATGCTTTTAGGGTTTGGGGTTTGGGGTTAGGGTTTTGGGTTTAGGTTTTAAGGTTTAGGGAGTTAGATTTATGGTTTAGTTTTTTTTTTTGGTTTAGGGGTTAGGGTTGTAGGTTTAGTGTTGTAAGTTTTGGTTTATGTTTAGGTTTAAGTTTAACAGTGTTTTTGGTTTTAAGAGAAAATTTCATTTTTTCTTTGATTTCATTCAACATAGATCAAATGAGCAGCATAAATCTTAAATAACTAAAATCATCTCTACTATAAAGATAAATTCCATAGCGGCTCATTGGTTTCTTGGTTTTCTAGTTATTAAACCACCCTCTTGAATAGTTGGATCCACCATTATCCTCCCTCGCCTGATATATAACCTTTCACTCTTAATTACCATTTGTTATCACCTCCATGTCCTATCCCCACCACTACTAATCTTGCCTCACCTTACCTAGGATCTAGCTGGTTGATGATCTAAGATCAAGGTTCTCCATTCTTGTTTAGGTTTAGGTTTATTAGGTTTTAGGTTTAAATTTATTTTTTAATTTTTTATATTTAGGTTTGGGGTTTAGGGTTTTTTTAGCTTTTTTAGGTTTATTGGTTAGGGTTTAAAGGCATTTATCCCATCTCTTGAGTTAATTTAAAAATTTTTAAATTAAATTTTTTTTAAATTCCATTTACTCCTTTGGTGGCAGGCTCACATTTCTTAAAAGCACTCTCAATTCAATTATTTGATTCAAACTATTATCCCCACTAATGTTACTCTCATGGAATTGATCACTTATTTAATAATTTTTTTTGGGGCTCCAATAACTCTAAAAGAATGCATTGGACATCTTGGCATAAATGTTGTGGTCCTTTGGGTGAAGGTGCTCTAGGTTGCAAACCTAATTGAAGCTATCACGCTTTCTCTCATAAGCTCTACAATTTTAGAAAAATGATAGCCTTTGGGTTAATTTTATAATGGAAAAATATTGCTAAGGTAAACACCCTCTTATCTATACTTATAAAGTTGGTGACTCTCTAGTTTGTAAAAGGCTTTGCTTCATTGAATTGGTTGTCGAATCCTTAATATCTTACGGTATTCATTCGGGTACTTCTTTCTTTTGGCAAGACAACTGGTCAAGTAATGGCTCCATTAACACCCTTTTATCTACCCACTCTACTACTACCAAAGTTAACTCTTTTGGCTTAATAATAATTGGAATGAAAGTAAACTTGAGAATTATATCCCTATTTCTCTTTTTTTTTTAGAAATATCTCCATTTTTCTAACTAACGATCAAATTCTTTTTAAGCTTTCTTATAATTGTGATTTTGTTCTTAAAGAGTTTGGAATTTTATTAGAGTTAACCCCTCCAATGTCTTTATTAAACTTTGGAATAATATCATTCTCATTTCCTATTTAATTTTAGCTTAGAGGACTTTGAATAACTTTATTCCTATGGACTCTTTACTCTTGACAAAAGGGTTATTGACCATCAAAATGTTATTATTGCTTTCATATTGAAAATGTAAATCATGTTTTTATCAATGGTGTTATTGCTTCTAAATTATGGCTTTGGTATGATGATTTATTTAATACCAATTATTTTCATGGTTCTCTTCCTTTATATCAACTTCTTGAAGTTTGTTTCAAAAAAATTGTGAAATGTCATATCAAAGTTTTAATTTATTACCCTTCTCGATTTTTCTAGATGATAGAAATGATGCTAAATATCATGGCACTTCTATGAACCATAAAAGGATACTGGCTAGAACTAAAGATAAAATTCATGCTTTGTTTAATGCCAATCTTATTAGTAACATTCAATTTAGAGGCTATAAATTTTTGGCTAAAAAATTGAGTATCATTCTACCAGACTTGGACCCTTATAAAGGTGCTAGGATTATCCAATGGATCAAAATAACATCTTTATTAAAGTGAATCTTGATGGTTTTGTAGCTTCCAATAAATATGGTTGTGGTGGTATCCTTAGAGATTCTAATGGTGCTGTCATTTGTGCTTTTGCCTATCATCTCAAAGCCTATTCTGTTATTTCTGCTGAGCTTATGGTTATTAATAAAGCTATTGAAACTTGTTTAACTAGAGGTTTTCTCAACATCTGGTTTGAAGTTGATGCTCTCTTACTTCTTTGCATGCTTAATTCCAATAGAAATGGGAATGCTAAATTATTTTATCTCCTTAATCATACAAAAAATATTCTTTTCAAATTTATTTAAAATTTCCCACATCCTTCATGAAGGTAATGCTTGTGCTGATTTTTTGGCTAATTTAGGTGCCAACCTAACTGAGTTCACTTTATTTGACAACCAAACATTGCCTAGACTATTAAAAGGCTTGGTTAATCTGAATAATACTAGATTTCCTTATCTTAGATTATAATTTCTTAGCTTGGTTTATTTTGTGTTGGTTTTTGATGAGCCTTTTCTTTTGTTTGCCCTTTATTAAACCCTCTTTGGGTTGTGGTTATCAACTTATTTTCTCTAATTGGCCTAAGCTGGGTTATGTTTTTGATCTCTTACTTTTGGATTAGCCTTTGGTTTTACTGGTTATTATGCGTTGACTAGGTTGTTCTAGTTTTTCAGCTTGGTGGCATATATCTGCAGGGTGGTTAACACAATTTTCCCTTGGGTAGTTTTTATATCCTCTTTTTGGGTTGTGGCTATGGCTGTTGTAGGTTTTTATTTCTATATGGGTTTTACCTTTTTTCTAGGCTATTATGGTGGTTGACAAGGTGGCTTTGTTGGCTGGCTGGGTTGGCTGGCAGTTTTGGCTAGTTGGGTTATTGAATGGCTCATTATTTTGGCTATTTTCTTCATTTTTTGTTGGTGACTGATCGGGGTTGTTGGTGGTTTATCTCTAGCTTGATTTTGGCATCATGGAGGTTGTTGGTTGGGCTTTCTGTTGACTAGGGCTTGGTGGTCATTTTTGTTGATTTTATTTTATTTTTTTTTGTTATTATGGTTTTAACCTCCTCCTGTATTGGCCTTCCACTTTTGGCTGCAACAGCTTTGGGTTTGGGTATTGTCTTATATTGGCTAGTTGAAGATTGTTTTGTGGCTTTTAGTTGGCCTAGGGTGCCTTTATTGCTATTATTTCTATTGGTTGGCTTGTAGTCTATCTTACTAGGCTTTGTACCTTTTCATCTTTGGCTGGCTTTTCTACTTGGATTGGATTTTCTTTTTCTTTGGTTGGGTTTGGCAACTACTTTCTATTTTTACCCTTTCCCTAACTGTCTTCCATGATTTTGATTTGATGACTGTTGTTGGTCTTCACACTAACTTGGGTTTTCTACTGCTGTGGTGGTTGGCTTGGAGGATATGTTTGCTAGCTGGTTTGGTTGGTTGTATTTGTTGGCTGGGTTGGTTAGAAGGGTGGCTATTTTGGCCAATTTTTCCTGCTCCTTTGGTGAATGTTCTAGGAACCTGCTAGTGTTTTTTCAGTGACCTATATTTTTGGTTTCCTCCTGCTTTGATTTTTCTCTCTCATCTAACCCCTTTTTTTATTTGAGTGATAGCCTTGCTGCCCACCCCTTTTCTAGTTAGGCTGGGTGTTTTTATTGGCTCATTTTTCTTATTTGTTGGTGGAGGATATGAGCACTTGTATTTTTCTATTTTGCTCTTATTTATCTCTGGTTTGTGTTGTTACCCCTGTCATGATGCTTGCTCTTTTGGATTTTGTTATTTCTTTTTGGTGGTGGCTTTGGTGGTGTTCCTACTGTACAACTACTATCCTTGATGGTTGGTTGATTATCTTCCTTATTGGGCTTCGTTTTTCTGGTGGCTTAGTGGTTGGCTTTTATGTTTGCTGTTTGGAGGATTTTGCAGCCTTATTGGATGAAGGACTCAGGATGATGGGATGCATGAGGTATGCTAGCTTTGATGGCCTTGATGTTTCCCACTCTTTCTTCTTTTAGGTGGTAGTGTTATATGTAATTGTAACCCTTCTCCTGAAGTTTAGCTGCTTACATATAGTGTTGCTCCTTAAGATGATTGGAACTGAGCCTGAGCCTTTTCTTTACTTTACTCCTTCTATTTGCTCTTACTTTTTATGTTGGCTTAATTATACTCATCCTTTCAAAAGTATATTATAGATTTCTTTTATAGGTAGGGAGAGTCTTTTAGGTGGATCTTGCTAGTATCAGAAAGACCAAATGAAGTTTGCTAGTGCTTTCATCGATTTCTATTGTTGATTTTTTGGTTTTTCTTTTGCTTTCTTTCCTTAATTATTGTAAAAGTTTGGGGGTTTATCTCTTTAGGATTTATTGTCGCACTTTCAGCATTAGCTTAGAGATTTACCCCTTCTAAGGACTTTGTTTTCTTTTTATGGCAATAAAATTTACTAATTTCCCTAAAAAATACCACTAACCCTAAACCATAAACCTAAAAATAAAACCTAGACCTAAACTAAACAAAACCTAAAATATAATAAAATTAAAACATAAACTAAAACTAAACCTAAACCTAAACCTAAAGAAAATAAAATAAAAAAATGAAAACTAAACAAAAATAAAATAAATAAAAACCTAACCTAAACTAAAAAAAATAAAAAACCTAAAATAAAAATAAAATAAACCTAAAATAAAATAAAATAAAAACTATATAAAAAAGCACAATAAAATAAAAAAATAATAATAATAATATAATAATGAAAATAAATAATAAACCTAAACTCTTGGTTTATTTAATTTAAAAATAAATAAAAAATAAAATAAAATAAAACCTGCATAACCCTAAATCTAGACCCTAAACCTGAAATACACCCTAGATCCTACCCTAAACCTCTGACTAACCCTAAACTAAACACACCCCACCCCACCTAACCCTAAACCTCCACTAACCCTGCTAAGCTAACCATAAACCACTATACTAATGATCAGAAACCACAAATTTAAAACAACCTACTAAATAATAAAATAAGTAAAAACCTACCAAGATAAAATAAAAAATAAAAAAAAAAATATAAACTAAAACTAAACCTAAATGTGAGCTTAAACCTAAACCAAAAGAAATAAAATAAAATAAAATAAACTAAAATAAATTAAATTAAACCTTAACTAAACTAAAAAATAAAACCTAAATAAAATAAAACTAAACCTATAATAAAATTAAAATAAACCTAAAATAAAATAAAATTAAAACTAAATAAAACCTAAACCTAAAATTAAACAAATAAAACTTAAAAAATAATTGAAAAAACTAAAAAAAACTTAAACCTAAATCTAAACTAAAATAAACTAAATAAATAAATAAACCTAAACTAAAATAAACTAAGCCTAAACTTAAACATAAAGTAAATAAAATAAAATAAACTAAAATAAACCTAAACCTAAAACCTAAAATAAAACCTAACCTAAACCTACATAAAATAAAACTAAAACCTAAAATAAAAATAAAACCTAAACCTAAAAATAAAAATAAAAAACTAAACTAAAAGTAAACTTAAAGCTAAATCTAATCCTAAAAATAAACTAAAATAAAATCTAAACTAAAGTAAATAAACCTAAAATAAATAAACTAAACTAAACAAAAATAAAAATAAACCAAATAAAATTTTATAAGTAAAATAAACTAAAATAAATAAAAAATAAACTAAATAAACTAAATAAACCTAAACTTACAAGTTTACTTAATTTAAAAAACTTTAAAAAAAAAACCCTAACCCTAAACCCTAAACCCTAAACTAAAACCTCAAACCTAAACTACCCTAAACCCTACCCCACTAAAACCCTAGAATCTAAACCCTAATTCTCCAAAAAACCCACCTAACCCTAAACCTAAACCTTAAATCTTAAACCCCAAACCCTAAACCTAAACCTAAATTAATTAAATAAATTAAAAAACCTAAACCCTAAAACTTAATAAACCTAAATCTAAACCCTAAGAATGGGTAGAGCCATGACAGCATGAACATCACCATCAACCAGGCTCAGTCTAGATCTGGCAGTGGAGGCGAAGGCGGAGGTGGTGGTTATTACAATGGTGGTGGGGGATCTGGAGGTTCTGGTGGTTATGGAGGTGGTGGTCGGAGTAGTGCTAGTTATGGAGGTGGGAGGTGCGACAAAGGGTACATCCATAGTGGTGGCGAAGGGAGAGATCAGGGATATAATGGTGGATCCTGCTACTCGAGAGGCTGCGGTGGCTTTGATGGGAACTGGAGAAACTAAAGAACGGCTGATGCGATCTACTGCATATGGAATTATGTTTTTACAGTAGAAATGGTTCTAGTTATCTAGGATTTTTGATTTTCTCTATGCGTGCTCATTTTTTATCTATGTCATCGCTTGTGTCTTAGAAAACTTGGTGTGTTACTTGGTTGATGAAATCGAAAAGAAGACATGTTGAATTTGAATTTGTTCTTCTATTAAAAAACCAAAAACTAAACCTTAAATAAAACCACCCTAAACATAAAACCTAAACCCTAAACCCTAAACCCAATAAAAAAATAAATAGAAAACCTAACCTAACCTAAACCTCCAAACCTAAACCCTTAAATCCTAAAAGCTACAATCTTAAAACCCAAACCCTAAACTAAACCCTAAACCTAAACCCACTCTAAACCACAAAACCTAAACCTAAACTCTAAAACCTAAAACCTAAACCTAAACCTAAATAAAATAAAATAAAACCTAAATTAAAACATAAACATAAACCCAAACTAACCTAAACTAAAACCTAAAATAATCCCAAAATAGAAACCTAAACCTAAACTAAAATAAAATATAAACCTAAACCAAAATGTAAACCTAAAAAAAATAAAAGAATACTAAACTAAAACCTAAACCTAAACCTACTAAAAAATAAACTAAAAATAAACTAAAATAATTAAATCTAAATTAAATAAACTAAGCTAAATAAAAATAAAAATAAACCTAAATAAAATAAAAATAAACTAAATAAACCTAAACCTACAATTTTACTTAATTTTAAAAAAATAAAAATTAAAGAAAATTAAAATTTTAAAAAACTAACCTAAACCTATATCTAAACCCTAAACCCTAAACAGTAAACCCTAAACCCTAAACCCCAAACCCTAAACCTAAACCTAAGTAACAAAATAAATTTTTTTTAAAAAAACTAAACCCTAAAACCTAATAAGCCTAAACCTAAACCTAAACCCTAAGAATGTGCAGAACCTTGACGTCAGGAACATCGTCAACTAAGCTCAGTCTAGATCTGGCGGTGGAGTGAAGGAGGAGGTAGTGGTTATTGCAGTGGTGGTGGGGGATCTAGAGGCACTGGTGGATATGGAGGAGGTTGTTGGAGCAGTGGTGGCTATGGAGGTGGGAGGAATGACAGAGGTTACAGCCGTGGTGGTGGTGGAAGGAAAGATCGAAGATATGATGGTGGATCCCACAACTTGAGAGGCTGGGGTGGTTCTGATGGGAACTGCAGAAACTGAAGAACGGCTGATCCAATTTGGTGCATATGGAACTATGTCTTTACAGTAGAGATTTTAGTTATCTAAGGTTTTTGATTTGCTCTATGCATGCTAATTTTTTATCTATGTCATCGTTTGTGCCTTAGAAGACTTGGTGTGTTACTTGGTTGATGAAATCGAAAATAAGAAATGTTGAATCTGAATTTATTTTCTATTAAAAAAATCCAAAAACCCTAAACTTGAAACTAGAACTTGAACCCTAAACCTAAAACCTAACTAACCAAACCCTAAATCATAAACCTAAAATAAAAATAAAAAATAAAAAAAAAAAAACCTAACCCTAAACCTAAAACCACTACCTAAACCCCTAAACCTTAAAAACCTGAACCTAAACTAAATAAAACCTAAAAATAAAATAAATAAATAAAATATAAACATAAATAAAAATAATAATAAAATAAAATAAAAACCTAAACTTAAACTAAAACCTAAAATATATTAAAATAAGAAATAAAACTAAACTAAAATAGATAAATTAAAACCTAAACTAAACTAAAAATAAACTAAACAAAAAA
Source organism: Cymbidium sinense (assembly GCA_021442155.1). Classification (NCBI taxonomy): domain Eukaryota; kingdom Viridiplantae; phylum Streptophyta; class Magnoliopsida; order Asparagales; family Orchidaceae; genus Cymbidium; species Cymbidium sinense. The sequence continues at coordinate 168,363,064 of CM038214.1, forward strand.
TAGAAAACCTAAATAAAATAAAAGCTAAATGAAAAAAAAATCAAACTAAAATAAAATAAAATAGAAACTAACTAAAAATCTAAACCTAAAAAATAAAGCTAAAAATAAATAATAAATAAAACCTAAACCTTAAACTAAAAAAAACCTAAACCTAAACTAAAATAAACTAAACTAAAATGTATAAAACCTAAACATAAACCTAAAATAAACTAAACCTAAAACCTAAACTAAATAAAATAAAATTAATTAAAATAAACCTAAACCTAAACTAAAATAAAACCTAAACATAAAAAAAACCTAAAATCTAAACTAAAAAAAATTAAAACCTAAACCTAAACCTAAAAATAAAAAAAATAAAACCTAAACCAAAAATAAAAATAAAAAAAACTAAACTAAAATGAACATAAACTAAACCTAAACCTAAAATAAAATAAAACCTAAACTAAAATAAATAAACATAAAGAAATAAAACTAAATAAAATAAAAATAAACTAAATAAAAATATATATAAAATAAATTAAAATAAATAAAATTAAAAAATAAACTAAAAAAACCTAAATATAATGGTTTACATAATTTAAAATAACCTAACTACCTTAAACCACTAAAACAAATAAAATAAATAAATAAATAAAACCCTGACACTAACACCTAAACCCACAAACTAACCCCAAAACCCTAAATCTACAAGCCAAAACCCCGGACCCTTAACCCTCAATCCCTGACCCCAAATCCAAAAACCTGACCCACACTATAAAATAAAATAAAATAAATAAAAAATCCAAACCCTAAACCCTACTAACCCTGACCCTCTACTATAACCTTAGGCCTACCAAACCCCAGGCCCTTACTGAGCCTCCACTGACCTCCAACCTAAGCATAAACCCTAAACCCCTGAGCCACACCCTAAACCAAGTAAGCTAATTAACCTAAATGACTGGTTTTAATTTTGTTAAACCAAAAATAATTCCTACCCTAAACTAACCCAAACCTAAACCTAAACCCAAACCCTAGACCTGCAACACTAAACTTACAACCCTAAACCCTGAACCCAAAACCCTAAACCCGAAACCCTAAACCCTAAACCCTAACCCTAAACCTTAAACCCTAAAAGTAGAAACCTAAAACACTAAACCCTAAACCTAAACCTAGAGCAACTAAATAAATTAAAAAATAAATTTAAACTCTAAAACCTAATAAACCTAAACCTAAACACTAAGAATGGATAGAACCTTGATGATAGGAACATCATCATCAACTAGGCTCAGTTTAGATCTGACGGTGGAGGCGAAGGTGGAGGCAGCAATTATCGCGATAGTGGTGGGGGATCTGGAGGTGTTGGTGGACATGGAGGTGGTGGTTAGAACAGTGGTGGTTATTGAGGTGGGAAGAGTGACAAAGGTTACAGCCATGGTGGTGGTAGAGGGAGTGATCTGGGATATGATGGTGGATCCAACTATTCGAGAGGCCTGGGTGGTTATGATGGGAACTAGAGAAACTGAAGAATGGCCAATCTGATTTGCTGCTTATGGAATTGTGTCTTTATAGTAGAGATGATTTTAGTTATCTAAGTTTTTTGATTTTCTTTATGCGTGCTCATTCTTGATCTATGTTGAATGAAATCAAAAAGAAGAAATGTTGAATCTGAATTTTTTCTCTGTTAAAAAAACCAAAAACACTAAAACCTAAACTTAAACCTAAACCCTAAACCATAAACCCTAAAACTAACCCTAAACTCTAAACCTTAAACCTACACTAAACCTACAACCTAACCTAAACCAAAAAAAAAAACCTAAACCATAAATCCAACTCCTAAACCTTAAACCCTAAAAACCCTAACCCCAAACCCTAAACCCTAAAGCATAAACCTAAAACCTAAACCTTAAACCCTAAACCCATACCATAAAGTAAAAAAATAAACCTAAACCCTAAAACCTAATAAACCTAAACCTAAATTCTTAGTAAGCATGAGACATCTGCTCACGTTGACTACGTCCCTAACTTTCTTTCATTCTTACCATAAAGATTCACTCTTTCTTTCATAGTCTAAAACTTTCAAGTGCTTCTACGATTACTTTAATTGATCCTCACCACATTTTGATTCAGTTAACAAATAATTTGGATTACTCGCATGTTTTTGCTCGTCATTCTTATTTGGTTTTCAATTGTCAAATGAGGTTGCTGAAAAAGACTCCACTATTTGATATTAGGGAAGAATCCCTATTCATTCTGGTTTGGAATTCTCTCCCCAATATGCAAATTTATTTTGTTAATCATCAGTTCCTTTTTATTGTGGGTACTTTATTTGGTTGGCCATTGCAAATTAATCAGGCAACAGCTACAAAATCTTGACCTTCTATGCCTAGAATCCTTGTTGAATTGGACATACCAAAAAACACCCCAATGAAATCTGATTGGGTTCTAAAAATTACGGTTATATGAAAAAAGTTGATTTTGAAAATTTCCCTGTCTTTTGTTCTCACAGTAAAATCTATGGGCATGATAATTATGAATGTTTCATTCTACATGCTCACCTAAAAAAGAAAATTCATGTTAAGGAAACTATTGTTCCTAACCCTAGGCTGACCATTGTTAAATATCAAAAAGTTAATTCAGAAAAAAAGGATTCATTGAATGTTCCTAATAAGGTTGTTTTACCTCTTATTTCTTCTATGCAATTGAAGGTTTCTAATGTGGAAAATAATAATTTCTCTAAACTTTTGGATGATGATTTTTTCCTCTAAGTCGATCCCCGCATCCTTACCAGTTTTGATTGACGAAAATGAAGCTTTAATTGAAAATATTAATGAGGATATCAATGTTATGCATCATTTGAATTCAATGGAGATTATGGCTTTGGTTTTTCATGGTATTCAGTTTTAAAAATCTGACTTTACTTTAGTTCAGAATGATTTAAATTCTCAAAAATATTTGGTATTGTCTACTAATCTGGGTATTGAAGAAGAAGGGTTGGATGTCACACTTGCCTTCTTAATAAATCTGTTTTATCTCCCTCATTTTCTATACCTAATGCTCATTTTCCTTTAATAAATTCTAATGGCTTGGAAGAAGGAGAGCTCAATTCCATATAGGAGACTTCCCCTAAATCTATGACTAATGTTGGTAAATCCTTCTCAGATGATGACTCTATGGGAAAAGGAAATGGTTTCCAATTCTATCATGCTAAAAAGAAAAAAAAATGTTAAAAACTTCCCTCCCAAATTGTCCAAAAACACTAAATCTGCTATGACCTCCCTCTCCTCTTTTAATTAACCTTTTCTTAACCCTTTTTTTATTTCCTTATGTTTAATTTTCTTATTTGGAATGTTGGAGGGATCAGTACCCTCTCTATTTGTAGCCTTATTAGAAACCTTTGTCGTATTAAAAATATTTCTTTAGTTATTAACATAACAAAAAATATAAATAAAACTCAACTAGAAAATAAACCTAAAACTAATAAATAAACTAAAATAAATATACATAAAATAAATTAAATAAAAATAAAAAATAAACCTAAATAATAAAAAATGAAAATAAACATAAATAAATAAAAAATAAACTAAATAAATAAAATAATCTTTAACCTACTGATTTACCTAATTTTTTTAAAAAACCCTACCCTAAACCCTAAATCCTAAACCTTATACCCTAAACCATAAACCATAGAACTAACCCTAAACCCTAAACCCTAAACCCTAACCTAAACCCCAACCTAACCCTAACCCTATGCCTAAATCATAAACCCTAAGCCTAAACCCTAAACCTCACTAAACCCTAACTCCCACCCACTGAGAAGCTAAATAAATCAAATAAACTAAAATAAAATAAAAACTAAATAAACTAAATAATATAATAAATAAAACCTAAATAAACCTAAACATAAAAATAAAATAAAATAAACTAATAAAATAAACAAATATAAATAAAAACCTAAACTAAAAACCTGGAATAAAACTAAAAATAAAACTAAATGTAAAATAAATAAAATAAATAAAATAACATAAAACTAAATAAAATGAGCCTAAAAATAAACCTTAAAATAAAACCTAAAAATAAATAAAATAAAACCTAAACCTAAACTAAAGAAAAAACCTAAACCTAAAATAAAATAAAATAAACCAACCTAAACTAAAAATAAACTAAACTAAAATATATAAAACCTATCTAACTAAAAACTAAACTAAAGCCTAAACCTAAACTAAATAAAATAAAATAAACTAAAATAATCCTAAACTAAAGAATAAAACATAAAAATAAACCTAAAATAAAACCAGACCTAAACCTAAAATAAATAAAACCTAAACTGGACCTAACTAAAACCTAAACCTAAAAAAAATCACTAAAAATAAAGTTAAACCTAAACATAAACCTAAAATAAACTAAAATAAAACCAAAACTAAAATAAACTTAAAATAAATAAACTAAAAAAATAAAAATAATAAAATAAAATTAAAAATAAAATAAACTAAAATGATCAAAATAAACTAAATAAACCCAAACCTATACTTATTTTATTTTAAAAAACCCTAAATCCACAAACCCTAAGACCTAAACTTATAACCCTAAACCCTAAACCCTAAACCCTAAACCTTAAACCCTAACCCTAAACCTTAAAACCATAAAACTTAAAACCCTAAACCTAAACCTAAAGTAACTAAATAAATTAAAAAATAAACCTAAACTGTAAAACCTAATAAACCTAAGCATAAACCTAAACACTAAGAATGGGAAAGACCTTCACAGCCGGAATAACATCGTCAACCAAGCTCAGTCTAGATCAAGTGGTGGAGGTGAAGGTAGAGGAAGCGATTATCACAATGGTGGTGGGGGATCTAGAGGTACTGGTGGGTAGAAGAAGAAACATTAGGGCTTCATCATTGATCATGGTTATGGTGAGTTCTATTCCTTGGACTCCACCTTAAATTTTGGATGCTTCGGCTAGGGCATCCGACACTTTGGGCCTTGGTAGCCCTAATGTTTCTTCTTCTACTAAATCATTTAAGGAAGCCCTCTATAGTAAGACTTGTCCTTCTATGGATTCAATTAATCTCATTTCAATATCTTTTAGATGTTTGTTAGCCTTAATGTGCTCTGATGTGGATGTTGAAAATTTATCAAAAGCCTTTGAATTTTTTCTTTTCAGTAAATTTGCATCATCCAAATTTGGATAAGATCCACCCTTTTTCCATGATCTCAAGCTTATGGGTGCTTTCTCAATTAGTCTTATTGACCCTCGGCATATCTTGATTCAACTTTCTAATAATCTAGATTATTCATGCATTTTTTTGGGTCATTCTTATTTTGTCTTTAATTGCCAAATACATTTGTTGAAGTGGTCACCACTTTTTGACATTAAGAAAGAATCTCTTATTATCCCTGTGTGGTTATCTCTTCTTAATATGTACATTCATTTTGTTACCCATCATGTGCTTTTTACTATCGGGACTTTATTTAGTCAGCCTTTGCAACTCGACCAAGCGACCACTAAGTGAGCTCTCCCTTCTATTCCTCAAATATTTGTGTAATTAGACATAACTAAAAAAATACCCTAAGGAAGTTTGGATTGGTTCTGAAAAATATGAGTATTCACAAAGGCTAAAATTGGAGAACCTTCCCTATGTTCCCACTATAAATTCGGTCATGATAATTTGGAATAATTCATACCCACTTAAAAAAAATGAAATCCTCCTAAAGAGAATGTTGTTCCTAGACATAAGTTGATCCCTATTTATGTTCAAAAATTGACCTCTGATCCTAAGAATGGTATGAAGGCTATTATTGAGGTTGATTCCTTGGATATCGAGTTTAATCCTATTGAACAAGTTTTGACTCCTACTATTGATACAGATTCAACTAATTTTCAATATAGGAAGGATAATTTTCCTTTTTTTTCCTTCTTTGAATTTGAATATTTCTAATGCAAAGGATAATAAATTATTAAAGTTATTGGAAGAGGATTCTGTTTCCTATGATTCTATTCTTGCATCTATTCCGAGTTTGATTGTTGAAAATGAAGCTTTTAATGAAGGTTTAAATGATGTTGAGCATGCTAAAAACATTTCTGATCTAGATTTAACTACTTGTACTTTAAATGGTTCTAAATCATCACGGTTTGTCATCTCTAATCTTGATATTCATGTTAATCCTACTTGTCAACTTAATATGGATTTGGAAGAGGGTGAACTCCCCTCCAAACACTTGAAGAATTCTCCTAAGTTAGTGACCAATGTTACTAAATCTTACTCGGATGATAACTTTAGGGGAAAAGAAAATGGTTTTCAACCTTATCATGCTAAAAAGAAAAAAAGTGTTAAATATTACTCTCCTAAATTGTCCAAAAATACTAGATTTGCTATGACCTCTCACTCCTCTCTAAATTAACCTTTGCTTAATCCCTTTTTATTTTACTTATGTTTAACTTTCTTATTTGGAATGTTAGAGGGATCGGTACCCTCTCTAATCATAATCATATTAGAAATCTTTGTCGCATTCAATATATTTAATTACTTATTTTTCTAGAGCCTCTTATCCATGCTAATAAAATTAACCATATTCTAGAATAATGACTTCAATAAATTTTTTGTTTAATCTTAGTAATAAGATTTGGTGATTTTGGATAATTTTTTATTAAATCTCTTATGATTTTAATATCAATCTCTTCTTTGGTGAATCATCAGAATGTGATTTTCAAAATTCTCTTCTTAACAAAGTGATGGCTGATCTCCTAATATTCATTCCATGGACTATTTCTCTAATATGATCCTTGATTGTAATTTGATTGATAATGGCTTTAAGGGTTCTAATTATACTTAGTAAAACTCTAGACTTTGGCAAAGGTTGGACCAAATTTTTTTAATACCCATTAGATTACTCAATGGCCTATTACTTCTATTGATCATTTAAGCATAACCTTGACTGATCTTGCTCCTCTTCTAGTTTCTATTAAACATAATTCTAATAGATTACATAAATCTTCTCCTTTTAGATTTCACAACATATGGATTCAGCATATTGACTTTTTTGATGTCGTGGGTAATAATTGGAAAGCCTTTTTACATCCTCATAATTTGATTATGGGGATGAGTAGACTTTGGATTAAACATAAAAGAATTAAATAATATTTGGGTTGCTGGAACAAGCATTATTTTAAAAACCTTTTGATAATATTAAAGATATCAAAAAATTGGTTTGTGATCTTAAAGTCTCTGTTATGTCTGATCCAACTAAGTTTAATGACTTGACTAAGGTGAAAGACAAACTTGTTAACTTCCAAAATATGGAAGAGACTTACTTGTGTGAAAAAGCTGCTAGTAATCATATTGCAGATGGTGATAGGAATACTAGTTATTACCATGCTTTAGTTAATAAAAAAATTCTTTAAATAATATTCTAAAAATTTAAGATGATAATGGTGTTTGGATTATGGAGAATAATGATATTATGGAATCGATTATTAATTACTTTAGAAATATGCTTAGTAAGAGTTGCTCTTATGAAGATATTTCTAAATCGCATTTGATTCCTTCTATTATTACTAATGATGATAATCATTTGCTTATCATCGTGCCTAATGAAGATGAAAATGTTGCAAGTCCATAATAGCATGAATATAGATTATGTTGCTCGTCCGGAGGGTTTCACTACTCAGTTCTTTCAAAAATGTTGGTTTATTAAAAAATGATTTGATTGAGGTATGGTTGATTTTTTTGATGGTAATCCTTTTCCTAGATATTTCTGGTACTTCTATCATTCTCATACCTAAGAAAGATAATTCAAATTGGAGTAATTTTAGACCTATTCATCTTTGCACCTTCTTAGTAAGTTGATTTCCAAAATTCTAACCAAAGCTTCATCCTTTACTTAATAAATTATCTCTCAACCAAATTGGTTTTATTGGAGGTAGATCTATTTCTAATAATATTTTAGCCTAAGAATTAATTCAAGATCTTGATGCCAAGACTAGAGGTAAACATTCTTTTCAAATTAGATATTACCAAAGCCTTTGATAACATTTCTTTCCATATTATGAATTTATTTGAATTTTTTGATAAATTTATTTTCTTATTAAAATTTATATTAACAATGCATGGTTTTCGATTTAATGGGAAGCCTTGGGTTTCTTTCCCTCTTCCGATGGCTTAACACAAAGGGATCCTTTATCTCCTACTTTATTTATTATCATTGTTGAGTACTTATCTAGGAGCATCAATGATTTATTCTTTAACAATCCTAGTATGTACTACAGAACTCTTGGTGGTCTTCCTATTTTCCATTTAAGCTATGCAGATGATTTCATTATTTTTTGCAAAGCTACAATTCATCATATTAAGCATCTCAAGTATTTTCTAAGTAGATTTGGTAGAGAAAGTGGCCTTTCTATCAATGATAACAAAAGCTATTTTATCACTTCCTCTTGTATCTCCAATAATAAAATCAATCAAATCTTACATAACACTAATTTTAAGCATAACACTTACCTCTAATGTACTTGGGTGCTGCTCTCTTTAAAGGCCTGAAACGATCACATCTCTTAGATGAGTTAATTCAAAAAATTTTAAATAAAATTTCCATTTAAGAATTCCATTTACTTTCCCTTGGTGGAAGGCTCACTATTCTTAAAAGCACTCTCAATTCAATGCCTCTTTATTTGATTCAAACTATTATCCCCACTAATTCTACTCTCATTAGAATTGGTTGCTTGCTTAATAAATGTTTTGGGGGCTCCAATAACTCTACCAAAATAATGCATTGGGCATCTTGGCATAAATGTTGTGGTCCTTTGGGTGAAGGTGCTCTAGGTTGCAAACCTATTCTATCATCACTTTCTCATATGCTCGGTGGAATTTAGAAATAATTATAGCCTTTGGGCTAATTTTATGATGGAAAAATATTACCAAGGTAAACACCTTCTTATTTGTGCTTATAAAGTTGGTGACTCTCCAATTTGGAAAAGTCTTTGCTCCATTAAATGGGTTGCAAAATTCTTAATATCTTGGGGTATTCATGGGTACTTCTTTCTTTTGGCAAGACAACCTGGATTGGTAATGGCTCCATCGACACCCTTTTATCTACCCACTCTACTACTATCAAAGTTAACTCTTTTGGTTTAATAACAATTGGAATGAAAGTAAACTTGAGAATTATATCCCTATTTCTTTTTTAACAATTTTAGAAATATTTCCATTTCTTCAACAAATCGACCGATTCTTTTTTAAGCTCTCTTATAATGGTGATTTTGTTCTTAAAGAGGTTTGAAATTTTATTAGAGCGCAGAACCCCTCCAATGTCTTTATTAAACTTTGGAACAATATCATTCCCATTTTCTATTCAATTTTAGTTTGGAGGATTTTGAATAACATTATTCAGGACTCTTTGCTCGACTAAAGGGTTTCATTTACCATCAAAATGTTATTGCTTTCATATTGAAAGTGTAAATCATGTTTTTATCAGTCAATGGTGCTATTGTTTCTAAATAATGGCTTTGGTATGATGACTTATTTAATACAAACTATTTTCATGGTTCTCTTTCTTTATATCAACTTCTTGAAGTTTGTTTCAAAAAAATTGTGAAAGGTCATATCAAAGTATTAATTGATATTACCCTTCTCTGGTTCATCTAGATGGATAGAAATGATGCTAAATATTGTGGCACTCCTATGAACCATAAAAGGATCCTAACTAGAACTAAAGAAAAAATGCATGCACTCTTTAATGCTAATCTTATTTGTAACATTCATTTTAGAGGCTATAAATTTATGGCTAAAAAATTTGATATCATTCTACCTGACTTGGACCCTTATAAAGGTGCTAGGATTATCCATTGGATCAACCCTAAAGATAACTTGATTAAAGTGAATACTGATGGTTTTGTAGCTTCCAATAAATATGGTTGTGGTGGTAACCTTATGGATTCTAAAGGTACTATATTTGTGCTTTTGCCTATCATCTTAATGCTTGTTCTATATTTTTGCTGAGCTTATGGCTATTAATAAAGCTATTGAAACTTGTTTGAATAAAGGTTTTCTCAACATCTGGGTTAAAGTTGATGTTCTCTTACTTCTTGACATGCTTAATTCCAATAGAAATGGGAATGCTGAATTATTTTATCTCTTTAATCATATAAAAAATCTTCTTTCTCAAGTTTTAAAATTTCCCACATCCTTTGTGAAGGTAATGCTTGTGCTGATTTCTTGGCTAATTTAGGTGCCAACTTAACTGAGTTCACTTTATTTGACAACCAAACATTGCCTAAACTATTAAGAGGCTTGGTTAATCTGGATAATACTAGATTGCCTTATTTTAGATTATAATTTGGCTTGGTTTCTTTATGTTGGTTTTAATGAGCCTTTGCTTTTTGTTTTCCCTTTGTTAAACCCTCTTTGGGTTGTGGTTATTTGCTTATTTTCACTCTTGGTCGAACTGGTTGTTACTTTTGACCTTTTACTTTGGGTCGTGTTTCCCCCTGGTTATTGTCATTGCATTGGTTGATTTGGTTTTTTTTTTGGCCTTGGGCTATCCATGGTTTTTACCACATTTTTCCTTGGCTATTTTGATAACCTCATATTAGGTTGGCTTTGTCTTCTATTTTTTCCTCTTGTATGGGTTTTACCTCATTTGGGCTGGTTCTCACTTACTTGTTTTGGATCTCACGCTATGGTGGTTGAATGGGTTTTTGTTGGTCTGGGTTGACTAGGTGTTGCTAGTTAGGTTATTAGCTAGTTGGCTTATTATTCTTTCCTTTCTATGACATATCTGGGGGGGACTTTTGGTCATTTAGCTTTGGCTTCATTTTGGAATTGTGGAGGTTTTGTTTGGCTGTTACTTTCTCTATCTTATTGACTGGGATTGGTGGTGGTTTCAATTGATTCTAATTTTGTTCCTTTTGGTTTTGGTTTTGTCCTCCTCTTATTTTAGCCTTCCTCTTGTCGTGATTTTGGGTTTTATTATTGTTCTGGCTTATTTGTTTTTTTATTCCCTTGGCTCTTGGGTGATTTTGGCATGGTATGTTGGTCTTACATTGACTTTTCTACACTGGTGGTGGTTATTATGTATTGGTTTGTTTATTATGTGGTTTGTTGGTTTTTTTTCTTTTGATGGGGATCTTTCCTATTTACCTAATGATGGCTATTCCTGGTTCTTATGGATGTTTTTTTTTAGTCTTTTGGGTTCCCTTGTTGTCCCCCTTTGTCAACCCTAAATTGATTGGCTGGTCTTTGGCCGCCTTGGTTGTCCTTTATTTGTCTATGGTGGTGGTTTTGGTGGTGTTACCGCTTGGTTCCATTAGTTTGGCCAATGATCTTGTAACTGGGTTGCTAGCTTTATGTGATTGGCCTATGGGTTTTAGTTGGTGGGTTGGTCTATGGCTACCGCTGGTTATTTTTCTCTATTTTTCTGACTGATCACTATGGATTGCTTGCTTGATGGCTATAGTGTGCTAGCTATGATGGTTTTGATGTTACTCACCTCCCCTTTGGTTGGTAGCTTTCCATATGATAACCTTCTTGAAGTTTGATGCTCATATGTATTGTTGCCCATTGAGATGATCTTAACCCAGCATGAGCCTTTCTTTCTTAGCTCTCCTTTGCTCTTTATCCTTATCCTTTAGATATGACTTTGCCTTAGTAGTTTTTTGCAAAATTCTTTCATAGTTGAACTTTACCATAGCTCATTGTTTCTCACCATCCCTATTGCTGTTATATGGAGCTTGCTTATCTTGCTTTCTCAATCAAAATCACTCAACCTTTTCTTTTTCATGCTTTGTTTTGTTTTACTCATGTCATTTTGTCTCATCCTTTTAGTTGTTGTTTTTCTTTTGTTTTCTTTCTTTCTAATGTATTTTAGATGGGGGTTTAGCTCTTTAGGTTTTTTGTAGCTCTATCAGTGGTAGAATTTTGAGCTTTACCACTTTTAAGGACATTATATCTTTTCCTTCTATGGTACTAAAACTCTAACTTTTTTCAAAAAAAAAAACATAAACCCTAAACCCTAAATAGTAACCCAAACCTAAACCCTAAACCCTAAACCATAAACTTTAACCCAAACCCTAAACCCTAAAACCTTAAACCCTAAACCTTAAACTAACATTGAACCCTAAACCCTAAACCCTAAACCTAAACTCAACTAACTCTAAACCTAAAATCTAAACTTAAACCCTAAAGCCTAAACATTAAAACCTATTTACAATAATTAAATTTACTCTATAATTTAAATTTAAAAAATTTTGAAATTCATTTAAAAATACCTATTTATATAATTTTAAATTTAAAATTATAAATAAATGAAATTTAAATTCCCTAAAACCAAAACCTAAAAAACTCAACCCCAAACCCAAAACCCCAAACCCAAATTTTAAACCACCAGGCCACTGAGGCTGGGCTAGGCTGATCCCAGGCCAAACTGACCTGGGCCTAAGACCCTGGCTACTAAGCACTGACCACAAACTCTAAACCTTAAACCTAAAACCTAAACCCTAAACTAAAATGAGACAAAAAAAACCTAAACTAAAATAAAACAAATAAAACATAAACATGACTAAACTAAAGATAAACTAGGCTAAAATAAATAACTAAAGATAAATAAAACCTAAAATAAATTAAATAAAACCTAAAAAAATAAAAATAAATAAATAAAATAAACCAATAAAATAAAATTAAAACCAACTTAACTAAACAAATAAAATAAATAAATAAAACTAAAATAAAATAAAATAAATAAAAACCTAAACTATTCTAAAAAAATAAAAAACATAAATAAAATAAAAACTAAACCAAAAAAAATAAACCTAAAATAAAATAAAAAAAATTAAACCTAAAAAATAAACCTAAAAATAAATAAAAATAAAACTAAACTAAAAACAAAACCTAATCTAAAATAAAATTAAAATAAACTAAATTAAAATAAAAATAAACCTAAACTAAAAATAAACTTAACCTAAACCTAAACTTAAACTAAATAAAACCTAAAATAAAATAAATAAAATCTTAAATAAAAATAAAATAAAACTAAACTAAAAACCTATAAAAAAAATAAAAAAAAAAATAAAACTAAAATAAAATAAATAAAACTTGAACTAGATTAAAAAAAAATAAAACCTAAATAAAATAAAACTACCAAAATAAAATAAATTAAACCTAAAATAAAAAAAATTAAAACTAAATAAAACTTAAACCTAAAAATATAAAATAAATAAAATAAAACCTAAACAATAAACTAAAAACTAAACCTAAAATAAAATTAAAATAAAGTAAACTAAAAATAAATAAAACCTAAACCTAAACTTAAATAAACTCTAAAACTAAATAATAAATAAACTAAAATAAACCTAAAAATAAAATAAAAAAATAAAATCTACAAAAAAACCTAAAATAAAAAAATAAAATATTAACTTAAACCTAAACCAAAATAAAAATCAAACTAAAAAAACTAAACTAAAAATAAATCTAAATAAAAAAATAAATTAAAATAAAAACCTAAACTAAAATAATAAAATCTAAAAATTAATAAACTAAATAAAATAAAATCCTAAATAAAAAATAAAATATAATAAACTAAATAAATCTGAACTAGTTTACTTAATTTAAATAAAATTAAAATAAAAAAAAAACTAAAATAAAAATAAAACCTAAACCCTAAATAAAATCTAACCCTAAACCCAAACCACAAACCTAAACTAAAATAAATAAAAACCCCCAAACCCCAAAATAAACCCTAAACCTAAACTAAAAATATAAAACCTAAAAACTAAACTAAACATAAACTAAATAAAACCTAAAAAATAAAATAATAATAAAACATAAACCTAAAATAAATAAAATAAAATAAAATAAAATAAAATAAACTAAAACCTAAATAAACCTTAAAAAAATTTAAAAAAAATAAACTAAATAAAATAAATAAAACTAAAAATAAAAACCTAAATAAAATAAAAAAACTAAATGTAAAATAAAAATAAAATAAACCTAAATAAAATAAAATAAAAAATAAATAAAACTTTAAAATTCTAAAAAAACCTAAAAATAAAATAAAATACCTAAACTACCAAAAAAATGTAAACCTAAAATAAAATAAAATAAACATAAACCTAAACTAAATAAATACTTACCAAATCAACCTAAAACCCTAAACCATAAAATCTTAACTGACCCTAAACCCTAGGCCTAAACCTAACCCTAGCCTAAACCCTAAAAGGCTCTAAACCCTAAACTAAACCTAAACCCAAAACCAACTAAACCTAAACTAAATAAATACATAATAAATAAATAATAATAAATAAAATAAACAATAAATAAAATAAAAGAAATAAAACTAACTTAAAATAAACCTAAAACCTAAACCTAAACCTAAAACATAAAAAAAAAATATAAAAATAAAACTAAATTAAAATAAAAATAAAAATAAACTAAACTAAAATAAAGAACCTAAAAAAAAACCTAAATAAAATAAAACATAATCATAAAATAAAAATAAATTAAACATAAAATAAAATAAAATAAAAACTGTATAAAAGCTTACCTAAAAAAAACAAAAAAAACAAATAAATAAATAAAAAATAAAACCTAAACCCTAAACTAAAAAAAAAACCTAAACCTAAAATAGATAAAATAAAATAAACTAACCCTATACTAAAATAAACTAAACTAAAATGAATAAAACCTAAACCTAAACCTAAAATAAACTAAACCAAAATCCTAAGCTAAATAAAATAAAATAAACTAAAAATAAACCTATACCTTAACTAAAATGTAAAACCTTAAAAAAAACCTAAAACCTAAACTTAAAAAAGTAGAATAAAATCTAAAACTAAACCTAAAATTAAAAATAAAACCTAAACCTAAAAATAAAATAAAAATAAAACTAAACTAAAAAATAAACATAAACCTAAACCTAAACCTAAAAATTAAAATATAATAAAAAGAACTAAATTTAAATAAATAAACTAAACTAAATAAAAAAATAAAAAATAAACTAAATTAAATAAAAAATAAACTAAATAAATTAAATAAACTAAACCTAGTTTACTTAATTTAAAAAAAACCCTAAATCCTAAACCTGACCTAAACCTTAAAACCAACATAAACCCAAACCAAACCTAAAAACTAAACCATAACCTAAAAAAAAATAAAATAAACCTAAAATAAAATAAATATAAACCAAAATAATAAACCTAAAATAAAAACAAACTAAACTTAAATAAAAAAACCTAAACTAAAATAAAATAAAATACACTAAATCTAAACTAAAATAAACTAAACTAAAAATAAATAAACCCTAAAAAATTATTAAAACTAAAACTAAATAAAAAAAATAAAACTAAAACTAAAAAATAAACTTAAAATAAACCTAAAACCTAAAAAAAAAAATAAAATAAAACCTAAACTTGAACCTAAATTAGAAATAAAACCTAAACTAAAAAAATAAAATAAAATCAAACAAAACTAAAAAAATAACATAAACCTACCTAATCCTAAAATAAACTATAATAAAATCTAAACTAAAATAAATATACTAAACTAAATCAAAATAAAATATAAACTTAAATAAAACTCTAAAATAAACTAAACAAACCTAAATCTATCGGTTTACTTAATTTAAAAAATGTAAACCCTAAACCCTAAACATTAAATAATAAACCTTAAACCCTAAACCCTAAACCCTAAACTTACAATTAAATAAAATTAAAACTAAATAAAAACTTAAAACTACAAAATAAACCTAAAAATAGAACCGAAAAGTAAATAGAAAATAAAATATAAACCCTAAAATAAAAACCTGAAATAAAAACAAAATCAAATAAATAAAATAAAATAAACCTACTAAACTAAATAAACTAAACTAAATTAAACAAAACCTACACTCTAAAGCTAAAAGAAACTAAACCTAAACTTTAAACTAAATAAAATAAAATAAACTAAAAAAAACTTAAACCTAAACTAAAATAAAACCTAAAAATAAACCTAAAATATAAAACTAAACCTAAACCTAAAAAATATAATAAAATCCTCAATCTAAAACTACAAATTAAAAAATAAACCAAAACATAAAAAATAAAATAAAATAAAACTAAACTAAAAATAAACATAATAAACTAAACCTAAAAAATAAAAAAAATAAATAAATAAAAACTTAAACTAAAACTTAAACCTAAACCTAAAAATAATAAAAATAAATTACTAAATTAAAATAAATTAAATAAAATCCTAAACTAAACAAAAAAAAGAAAAGAAACCTAAAAGTTGAAAAACCTAAATAAAATAAAATCTAAGGGAAAAATAAAAATAAAATAAACCTAAAATAAAAAAATACCTAAACTTAAAAATAGAATAAAATCTAAACCTAAACTAAAAAGAAAATTTTAAACATACAAAATAAAATAAATATAAAAATAAACTAGAAAATAAACATAAACCTAAGCCTAAACCTATAAAGTAAACTAAAATTAAAAAATTTTAAGTAAAATAAACAAATCTGAAATCAATAAACTAAACTAAATAAAAATGGAAAATATACCTAAATAAAAATAAAAATAAAATAAATTAAAATAAATAAATAATAAACTAAATAAACCTAAACCTACCAAGTTACTTAATTTAAAAAAAAAAACCTAAACCCTAAACCTACAACCCTAAACCCTAAACTAACCCTAAACCCTAAAAATTGAAATAAATTAAACCTAAAATAATAGATTATGAACTAAATAAAATTCTAAACTTAAAGAATAAAATTAAAAATAAAGCATAAAAATAAATTAAAAATAAAATCTAAACCCTAAACTAAAAAAACCTACAAAATGAAGATAAAATAAACATAAACCTAAACTAAAATAAACTAAACTAAAAAAAATAAAAACTACACCTAAACCTAAACATAAACTAAATAAAATAAAATAAACTAAAAATAAACTTAAACATAAACTAAAAAATAAAACCTAAAAATAAACTTAAAAAAATAAAATAAAAACATAAACCTAAACATAAATATTAAAAATAAATCCTAAAACTAAAAAATAAAATAAAAATAAAACTAAACTAAAAAAATAAACATAAACCTAAACCTAAACCTAAAAAATAAACTAAAATAAAAAACCAGAACCAAAATAAATAAACATAAAATAAATAAAGTAAACTAAATAAAAATAAAATATAAACCTAGATAAAAATATAAAATAAGTTAAATAAACCTAAACATTCCGATTTACTTAACTTTAAAAAAGAATCCTAAACTGTAAACCCTAAACCCTAAACACTAAATCCTAAACCATAAATCCTAAAACTAAAATAAAATAAAATAAAAACTTAAATGTAAAAAATAAACCTAAAAATAAAACCTAAAAGTAAATAAAAAATAAAACATAAACCCTAAACTAAGAAAAACCTAAACCTAAAATAAAAATGCAATAATAACAACAACAACAAGCCTTTATCCCACTTTTCTACATGAATCATCTTATTGTGTCATATTATGTTTTAATTCTCATTTAATTCAAGTATATTAAGCACTTTTTTTATACATCTTAACCAAGTCTTTTTAGGTTTACCTCTACCTTTCTTAACATAAGGAAAATCTAATGCATCTACTCTCTTAAGTGGGTGATCGGACGGCCGATGCTTTATGTGGACAAACCATCTAAGGAAACTCTCTCTAATCTTATCTGCCATTAGAGCTACTCCAACTTTTTCCCGAACATACTCATTTCACATTTTATCTCTAAGAGTAAAGCCACTCATCCACCGG
This sequence comes from Cymbidium sinense, assembly GCA_021442155.1. Lineage (NCBI taxonomy): Eukaryota > Viridiplantae > Streptophyta > Magnoliopsida > Asparagales > Orchidaceae > Cymbidium > Cymbidium sinense. The sequence goes on from CM038214.1 coordinate 168,380,794, forward strand.
AGCATCCTCATCTGTAACTAACTTAGTCTTATGCTTCTCTTTTTACATTCTACACCATAAGTCATTGCAGGTATTACCACCATCTTATAAAATTTTTCCTTAAATTTAAGTGGAACTTTTCTACCACACAACAGGCCAAATGCATTCCTCCACTTCAACCATCCAACTTGAATTCTACTAATAACATCTCCATCTATGTCACCATCATTTTGAACAATAGAACCTAAATATCTGAATCACTCACTCTTATTAATGAGTTGTTCACCTAATGTCACAACACTACCACTAGAACTTCTACAACTAAAATTACACTCCATATATTCAGTTTTAGATCTACTTAAATGAAAACCTTTAGACTCTAATGTTGACCTCCATAATTCAAGTTTCTCTTAGACTCCCTCTCTAGTTTTATCAACAAGAAAAAGGTCATCAACAAAAAGCATATACAAAGGTACATCTTCTTATAAATGCCTAGTAAGAACATCCATAACTAAAGAAAAAGGATAAGGGCTTAAAGTTGATCCTTGATGTAATCCAACTGAAATAGGAAAATATTTTGTTAATCCTCCTTGTGTTTGGACACAAGTAATAGCTCTAGTATACATATCCTTAATGACTTGAATATAACCAATATTAACTCCTTTCTATTCAAGAACTCTCCAAAGAACATCTCTTGAAACTTTATTAAAAGCTTTCTCTAAATCAATAAATATCATATGTAGATCCTCCTTACTATCTCTATACTTCTCCATCAAACCTCTTAACAAATGTATAACATCCATAATAAATCTACTTAGCATGAAACCAAACAGAGTGTGAGAAACTTTTGCATCACATTGTAACCTATGCTCAATTACTCTCTCCCATAATTTTAATGTATGACACATTAACTTAATTCCTCTATAATTTGCACACTCTTGTGCATCACCTTTACTCTTAAATATAGGAACCAACAAACTCTTCCTACACTCATCTGGCATCCCTTTAGTCTTTAAACTAACATTAAAAAGATTTGTAAGCCAAGAAATTCCTAGATCTCCTAAACATTTCCACACTTCTATTGGAATATCATCAGGTCCTACTTTTTTTTCCACATTTCATTTTCTTTAAAGCTTCACTAACTTTAGATTTACTAATATGACAATAAAAACAAAAGTCTCTATTTTTGTTTAGGGTATTAAGGTTGCTAAAATCAATCATACTTTCATATACTTCATTGAAAAGTTTTTCAAAATATCTCATCCACCTATTTTCAATATCCTTTTCTAAGAAAAGCACTTTATTATTTTCATCCTTAATAAACCTCACTTGAACTAGTCTTTACTTTTCCTATCTCTTTGGTTGGCTAACTTATACATACTTCTTTCACCTTCTTTGGTATCTAATCTATTATCTAAATTACTAAAAGCTAAATTTTTTGCATCATATTTTGCTTTCTTAGAATCACTATAGGCCACTTTATATCTTTCCCAATTCTCTGAGTTTTTACATCTAAACCAAATTTTACAACAATGCTTCTTATTTCTTATATTTTCTTGCACTCGACTCCACCACAACTATTTTTATTAAAAAGCTTTTCTTTTGAATCTCCAAGAACTTTTTTGCAACTTGCTTAATTTTACTTGCTACTTTTTTTCACATAACATTAGCTTCCTTATGAACATCCCAAATTCTAAGCTCTTGTAGCTTGCTCTTAATAATATTTTTATTTGTGTTCTTTAAGTGTCCCCATCTAATCTTAGGACAATAATTTGTTTTATTTTTCCTCTTACAATCTTTCATTTTAAAATCTAAAACTAACAATCGATGTTGGGTACTTGAACTTTCACTTTGAATGACCTTACAATCTTTACAATCTAAATGATCTATTTTTCTTATCAGAAAATAATCAGTTTGTATTTTACTAGATCCATTTTTATAACTAATAATATGTTCATCTCTTTTCTTACATAAAGTATTAGCAACTACAAAATCATAAGCTAAAGCAAAATTTAATATAGTCCTACCTTCTTCATTAGTCACTCCAAATCCATAATCACCATGAATACTTTTAAAATCTTCTACCACTCTACCAACATGTCCATTTAAATCTCCTCCAATAAATATTTTTTCTTCAAGAGGTATCTTTTATATTAATCCCCCTAATTCATTCCAGAAATTTTCTTTTGAGCCATCAAACCTACTTGAGGAGCATAAACACTTATAACATTGAGAATCTTAGTATCAACAATCTTTAAAGTTATAATTCTATCTCCACATCTATTAATATTTATAACATTATCCTTCAAACTTTTATCTATAATCACACACCATTTCTAGTTTGACTTCTACTGAATACCAAAGTTTAAAACCTAAACTATCAATCTCCTTGGCCTTCTCCCCAACCCATTTAGTTTCTTGAACATAAAATATTTATTATTCTATGAACCATAATATCTATTAATTCCATTAATTTACCTGTAAAGTTAAACCTAAAATAAAATAAAAATAAAATAAAAAAACTAAACTAAAATAAAAGAACTACACCTAATGCTAAAACTAAACCTAAACCTTAAATAAATAAAATAAAATATACTAAAAATAAACCTAAACCTAAACCAAAAAATAAAACCTAAAAAATAAAAAAAAATCTAAACCTAAAACCTAAACCTGAAAAAAATATATAAAAACCTAAACCTAAATGTGAAAATTAAAGATATAACCTAAACCTAAAAAATAAAATAAAAATAAAACTAAACAATAAAATAAACATAAATCTAAACCTAAACCTAAAAAATGAGCTAAAATAATAAACCTAAACTAAAATAAATAAATATAAAATAAATAAACTAAACTAAACAAAAATAAAATATAAACCTAAATAAAAAAATATAAAATAAACTAAATAAACCTTAAACCGGTTTACTTAATTTAAAAAAATGTAAAATAAAACCCTAAACACTAAATCCTAAACACTAAACCCTAAACCCTAAACCTAAATAAAATAAAATAAAAACTAAATAAAAACCTAAACCTAAAAAATAAACCTAAAAATAAAACCTAAAAGTAAATATAAAATAAAGCATAAACATTTAATTAAAAAAACCTAAATGTAAACTAAAAATGAAATAAACAAAATAAAATAAACCTAAACCTAAACTAAAATAAACAAAACTAAAATAAATAAAACCTAAACCTAAACCTCAAATAAACTAAAGATAAACCTAAATCTAAACTAAATAAAAAATAAAATTATCAAAATAAACCTAAACATAAAATATAAACAAATAAAACCAATAACCTAAACTAAAAAATAAAATAAAAAACTTAAACCTAAACTTAAAAAAAATAAAATAAAATAAAACCTAAACCTAAAAGTAAAATAAAAATAAAACTAAACTAAAAAATACACTAAACCTAAACTAAACCTAAAATAAACTAAAATAAAGACATAAACTAAGATAAATAAACCTAAATAAATAAACTAAATTAAATCAAAATAAAATATAAACCTAAATAAAAATAAAAAATAAAGTAAACTAAAATAAATAAAAAATAAACTAATTATATTAAATAAACCTAAACCTATCAGTTTATTTAATTTAAAAAAAAAATTAAAACCTTAAACCCTAAATCCTAAACCCTAAACCTACAACCCTAAGAAACCTTAAACCCTGACCTTAAACTTTAAACCCTAAATGCATAAACCCTAAACCCTAAAACCTAAACCCTAAACCCTAAACCTTAACCCTAAACCCTAAATCTTAAACACTAAACCCTAAACCTAAACCTAAAGTAACTAAATAAATTAAAAAATAAACCTAAACCCTAAAACCTGATAAACCTAAGCCCTAAGAATGGGCAGAACTATGACAACATGAACATCACCGTCAACCAGGCTCAGTCTAGATCTTGCGGTAGAGGCGAAGGCAATGGCGGCGATTATCATAGTGGTGGTGGGGGATCTAGAGCTGGTGGTCAGAGCAGCAGTGGTTATGGAGGCGTGAAGAGCAACAGAGATTACACCCGTGGTGGTGGCGGAGGGAGAGATCGGTGATATGATGGTGGGTCCCGCTACCTAAGAGGCCAGGGTGGTTCCGATGGGAACTAGAGAAACTTAGGAATGGTTGATCCGATCTACTGCTTATGGAACTGTGTCTTTATAGTAGATATGCTTCTAGTTATGTAGGGGTTTTGATTTGCTATATGTGTGCTCATTTTTGAACTATGCCGCCACTTGTGTCTTAGAAAACTTGGTGTGTTACTTAGTTGATGAAATCTAAAAGAAGAAATGTAGAATTTGAATTTGTTCTATGTTCAAAAAAAAAACCAAAAACCATAAATCCTTAACTAAACCCTAAACCCAAAACCTAAAACCTAAACTCTGAACCCTAAACCCTAAAAACCCTAAACCTAAAACTGAAAAACCTTAAACCCTAAACCCTAAAACCTAAACCCTAAATCGTAAACCCTAAACCCTAAACCCCAAACACTAAGCCCTAAACCCTAAACCCTAAACCCTAAACACTAAATAAACCCTAGATCTTAAATCCTAAGCCTTGAAAAGCTAAAAACCTAAACCTAAACTAAATTAAACCTAAAAATAAAATAAATAAAAAACCTAAACTGAAAAAAAATAAAAAATAAAATAAAATGAAAACTTAAACCAAAACCTAAACATAAACCTAAACCTAAAAATAAAATAAAATAAAAATTAAATAAAAACCTAAACTAAACTAAAAAATAAAAAACCTAAATAAAATAAAAATAAACCTAAAATAAAAATAAAATAAACCTAAAATAAAATAAAATAAAATCTATATAAAAGCTTAAACCTGATAAATGAACCTAATAATAAATAAAAAATCAAACCTAAATCATAAACTAAAAAAAACCTAAAAGTAAAATAAAAATAAATTAAACCTAAACCTAAACTAAAACAAATAAAACATAAACCTAAACCTAAATTAAATTAAACCTAAACCATTAAATTAAACCTAAACCTAAACCTAGACTAAATAAAATAAAATAAACTAAAAATAAACCTAAACCTAAACCTGAACTATAAAATAAAACCTAAAAATAAACCTAAAATAAAAACCTAACACCTAAACTTTAAAAAAAAAAAAATAACCTAAACCAAATCCTAAAAATAAAAAATAATGCTTAAACCTAAAAAATTAAAATGAAAATAAAACAAAATAAAAAAATAAACCTAAACCTAAAAAATGAACTAAAATAAAAAAACCTAAACTAAAATAAATAAACCTAAAATAAATAAACTAAACTTAATAAAAATAAAAATGAACCTACCTAAATTAAAAAAATAAAATAAACTCAAATAAATTAACTTAAACCTACCATTTTTCATAATTTAAAGAAATAATTAAAAATAAATAAATAAATAAAAAAAAAACCCAAACCCTAAAACTAACCCTAAACCAAAACCCTAAACCCTAAACCAACAACCTTAAACCCTAAGACCCTAAACCTTAAACTCTAAACCCTCTCCTTGAGATGGATGGATGGCCACTAGAATCCAAACTCGATCCCATGTCCAATCAAGATGAAGGGGGGTATACACCCACTCATTTCCACTCAAACACACAGAAAAATCATTCCTCAGAGCCCTAGCTACATAAGATGAGCCACTAGAGCCATTTCTTAAGTTCCCAAGCTCGTTCCTCGATCAAAAAATGCCATTCCAATCAGTCCTAAAATAGGACACTCCCATTTTCGACCTAACTTTCCCATTTCTCTATCAAACTAAAATTTACTTTGCACGCCATCATAGGCCACATGAGCAGAGCGAAGCATCTCCCAAGCTTCCGTGCACCGGAGGTGGGACTTCGATCAAAAATGTGCTCCAAATCATCAGTTCATGGCCTTTTGAGGAAATAATGAGGAATTGATCCAATTTTTCTCCACAAGGCTTCATCTCCAATAGATGAAACTTTCTTAATTGTTCGAGCTGTTGGCCTTTAGCTCCAGTGAGGTATGCTTCCAAAATTGAACCTTAGCCAAAAATGGGTTGGAGATTTTTGAAGAAAACTTGCATCTCGTGTGATCTTGACCGTTAGATCCTCTTAGATCGATATCATGAAGGTGTGGGATCCTTTTGGAGTTGATCCAAGCTCGGGTAAGCTCAGATCAAGTTAGCAATGGTGGATGGACTCCATTTTCTCTCACTCGCATGATGTTAGATCAACCACCATCAGTTCCGCATGATCGAAATGGACAATCATGATTAAATCAGCTAGATCGATCTAATTTAATCCTATTAAGTTATCAGATTAATCGTAGCCATCCGATCATAGATCGGACAGCGGACGAGAAGGAGCATCCGCCGCCACCACGTAAGTACTGAGTTGGATAAGTTTTAAGTAGCCAGTCTCGCGACACCACGAGGAAAGTGCACCGTGTTAGTGTGCCATGTGGAAAGTGCACCGTGTCACCGTGCCATGCGGCGCCAATAGGAATAGGTTTAAATTGGGCTTAATTAATCATTTTTAATGGCTGAAAGTTCTAATAATCATAAAAAATCATAGAGAAATAAAAAAATACAAATAAATACTCCTTTTAAAAGTATTTCAGAGGACAATTAATTAACAATTACCTTAACTAATTTTGAATAGTAATTAAGGTTTAATTTCAAAATTAATTAACTTATTTACTTTTTAATTACTTGAGCAATTAATCCTAAATTTTGTGAGTTAATTTAATAGGATGACCTCTGCCTCCCACGATCTTCTTGGGATTTATTGCTCACTTAATTAAGAAAATTGACTAATTAAACCTTAACTACTCTTTTAAGTTAATTAATGATTAATTGATCCAATGAATAGTAATAAATTAGTTAATTAAGTTTATTAATCATTGTTTAACAGTAAGTGAACTAAGGAGTAGGGTTGGGACCCCTTTCCCTAAGTTTATTTCACCCTTTTTAAAAATAAAATTAATTAATATTTAACTAACTAATTAAATCATTTAATCAAGTTGAAATCATAATCACAACAACAACAACAACAACAACAACAACAACAACAAGCCTTAATCCCACTAGGTGGGGTCGACTACATGAATCCTTCGTCTCCATTGTGTCATATTATGTGTCAAATTCTCATCTAATTCAAGTATACTAAGATCATTATTTATACATCTTAACCATGTCTTTTTAGGTCTACCTCTACCTTTCTTAACATAAGGCAAATCTAATGCATCTACTCTCTAATCGGTCATGGACGGTAGGCTTTATGTGGCCAAACCATCTAAGCGACTCTCCCTAATCTTATCTACCACTGGAGCTACTCCAACTTTTTCCCAACATACTCATTTTGCATTCTATCTCTAAGAGTAAAGCCACTCATCCACCTAAGCATCCTCATCTCTGTAACACTTAACTTAGTCTTATGCTTCTCTTTTATTGGCCAACATTCTGCACCATAAGTCATTGCAGGTCTTACCACCATCTTATAAAATTTTCCTTTAAGTTCAAGTGGAACTTTTCTATCACATAATAGGCCAGATGCATTCCTCCACTTCAACCATCCAACTTGAATTCTACTAATAACATCTCCATCTATTTCACCATCATTTTGGAAAATAGAGCCTAAATATCTGAATCACTCACTCTTATTAATGACTTGATCACCTAAAGTCACAACACTATCACTAAAACTTCTACAACTAAAATTACACTCCATATATTAAGTTTTAGATCTACTTAAATGAAAACCTTTAGACTCTAAAGTTGACCTCCATAATTCAAGTTTATTAGACTCCCTCTAGTCTTATCAACAAGAAGAATGTCATCGGTAAAAGCATACACCAAGGTACATCTTCTTGTAAATGCCTCATAAGAACATCCATAACTAAAGTAAAAGATAAGGACTTAATGTTGATCCTTGATGTAATCCAACGAAATAGGAAAATATTTTGTCAATCCTCCTTGTTTGGACACAAACACTCTAGTATACATATCCTTAATGACTTGAATATAACCAATATTAACTCTTTTCTATTCTAGAACTCTCCAAATAACATCTCTTGATACTTTATCATAAGCTTTCTTTAAATCAATAAATATCATATGTAGATCCTTCTTACTTTCTCTATGCTTCTCTATCAACCCTCTTAACAAATGTATAGCATCCATAGTAGATCTACCTGGCATGAAACCAAACTAATTGTCAGAAACTTCTCTATCACATCGTAACCTATGCTCAATTACTCTCTCCCATAATTTTATTGTATGGCACATTAACTTAATTCCTCTATAATTTGCACACTCTTGTGCATCACCTTTATTCTTAAATATAGGAACCAATAGACTCTTTTCTCCACTCATCGGCATCTTTTAGTCTTTAAAATAACATTAAAAAATTTGTAAGCCAAGAAATTCCTTGATCTCCTAAACATTTCCACACATCAATTGGAATATTATCCGGTCCTATAGCTTTTCCACATTTCATTTTCTTTAAAGCTTCACTAACTTTAGATTTACTAATACGATGATAGAAATGAAATTCTCTATTATTGTTTAGGGTATTAAGGTTGCTAAAATCAATCGTACTTTCAGATCCTTCATTGAAAAGTTTATCAAAATATCTCATCCACCTATTTTCAATATCTTTTTCTAAGAAAAGCACTTTATTATTTTCATCCTTAATACCCACTTGAACTATGTCTTTACTTCTCCTATCTCTTTGCTTGGCTAACTTATACATACATCTTTCACCTTCTTTGGTATCTAATCTATTGTATAAATCACTAAAAGCTAAATTTTTTGCAACATATATTGCTTTCTTAGAATCTCTACCACTTTATATCTTTCCCAATTCTCCGAATTTTTACATCTAAACCAAGTTTTATAACAATGCTTCTTATTTTTATCTTTTCTTGCACACTCGACTCCACCACCAACTATTCTTATTAAAGAAGCTTTTCCTTTTGATTCTCCAAGCACATCTTTAGCAACTTGCTTAATTTCACTTGATATTTTTCCCACATAAGCGTTAGCATCTTTATGAACACCCCAAATTCTAATATCTTGTAGCTTGCTCTTAAAATATTTTTATTTGTGTTCTTTAAGTGTCCCCATCTAATCCTAGGACAATAATTTAGTCTATTTTTCCTCTTACAACTGTTCATCTTAAAATCTAAAACTAATAATTAGATGTTGGGTACTTAAAATTTCACTTGGTATGACCTTACAATCTTTACAATTTAAGCGATCTATTTTTCTTATCGAAAATAATCAATCGTGTTTTACTAGATCCATTTTTATAAGTAATAATATGTTCATCTCTTTTCTTAAAAAAAGTATTAGCAACTACAAAATCATAAGCTAAACCAAAATCTAATATAGTCTTACCTTCTTCATTAGTAACTCCAAAACCATAACCACCATGAATACTTTTAAAATCTTCTACTACTCTACCAACATGTCCATTTAAATCTCCTCCAATAAATACTTTTCTTCAAGAGGTATCGTTGTATTAATCCCTCTAATTCATTCCAAAATTTTTTTTACGCTTACCTCCAAACCTACTTGAGCATAGACACTTATAACATTGATAATCTTAGTATCAATAATCTTTAAAGCTATAATTCTATCTCCACATCTATTAATACTTATAACATTATCCTTCAAACTTTTATCTATAATCACACCTACACCATTTCTAGTTCGACTTTTACGAATACCAAAATTTAAAACCTAAACTATCAATCTCCTTGCCCTTCTCACCAACCCATTTAGTTTCTTGAACACATAAAATATTTATCTTTCTATGAACCATAATATCTATTAATTCCATTAATTTGCTCGTAAGAGTACCTATATTCCAAGATCCTAACCTAATTCTAGTTTCATGGACTAACTTCTTTGCCATGTCCAAAATGTGGAACCCTTGCTTATTTAACACTTGCAGGTACGATGCGGCTCTGCAGTTTTCAGCCTTCAAATACTTAGCATTAAGCTTCCGGGGCCCTAGCATTAACACAATGATTTAAAGGATTCATGTCATGATTATTTCGACAAATTTTACGCTGGCTGTCGACTACCTAATGGAACCCTCCACTTTTTGCATCCGGACTTGGGACCGGCAATGGTACTAACTAATTAAATCATTTAATCAAGTTGAAATCATAATCACATCAAACCTTAATTAATTAAATCATGGGGTAGATCTTTAGGTGTTTAATAACCTAAAGGAGTTTAATGAAATTATGGTTAGTCCTATTATTTCCTAGGATCAATGCAAGTTTATTTCTTATGCAAATCATGTTGGCTCATAATTATTTAGTTAATTACTTTAAGGTGACATTGGTAAGGGTAATTAATTCATCTAATTAAGGGTTCAACTTAATTAACCCATAAAATCAACTTAATTACATTTTCTTAAATTAAATTAAATTAAAACACTAATGTGAGAATTGGCTTAAAACAACAAGTGATGATTTCTCCTCTTCTCTTTAAATCAAATCAAATCCAAAACTTAATTAATAAAAAAAACTTTGGTTTGCTTTAAATAATCTTATGTGATTTGATAGTCCTTAAGAACTAGTTTGGTTGAATGAATCACATGCTTATATTTGATTCTCTTCTTCACAATCATGTAAAATTTGGTATGTCATTTGAATTCATGCATCCATCTTTTGAAAATTAGGTAAAATAAAATGGATTTTATTTATGTAAGCTTGCATGTGTTGATTTAATTTAATATATGTGTGGCTATTATCACTATTAAATCTAAATGTATTTTTCAAAAGCTTATAAATGAATAATAATATGTGTTATGATGCTAGTTATAAATACATAAGAAATGCATGTGCTTATCGCTTAAGTGTATGAATGTTGAGTTCTCTTTCCTCTATTCATGTATTGATTTATACAAGATTGAATGGTAATGAGTATATAGTCTGGACATCCAGGGAACATAAGGCTTTAGCTAGCCCTAAGGATGTCATTTGATTTCCTCACTTCCCTGGTTTGTTGCTTGGTTGATTAAATCAAAAAGAAGAAATTGTGAATCTAAATTTTGTTCGTTGTTTTAAAAAAAAAACCAAAAACCCTAAACCCTAAACTAAAACATCAACCCAAAACTTAAACATTAAACCTTAAACCATAAACCTTAAACCTTAACAACCCTAAACCTTAAACCCTAAACCCCAAACCCTAAATGCTAAACCCTAAACACCAAACCCTAAACCAAAAATCCTAAATCCTAGAAACCTAAAAACCTAAACCTAAACTAAATAAAACCTAAAAAAAAGCCTAAACCTAAAAGTAATAAAAGAAATAATAGAATAAAAAACTAAACTAAAACATAAACCTAAACCTAAACCTAAACTTAAAAAAAAAAATAAAATAAAAAATAAATTAAACTAAAATAAAAAAATAAAACATAAATAAACTAAAAAAAAAAATAAAATAAGCATAAAAATAAAAAACCTAAATAAAATAAAAACTAAATGTAAAATAAAAATAAAATAAACCTAAAATAAAATAAAATAAAAATAAATAAAAACCTAAACCTAAAAAATAAACCTAAAAATAAACCTAAAAATAAATAAAAATAAAACCTAGGCCTTAAACCTAAAATAAAACAAAATATTCATAAACCTAAACTAAAATAAACTAAACTAAAAATAAATAAAACCTAAACTTAAACCTAAAATAAACTAAACCTAAACTAAACAAAACAAATAAAAATAAAAAAACCTAAACCTAAATTAAAAAATTAAAATAAACCTAAAATAAAACATAAAACCTAAACCTAAAAAAAAATAAAATAAAACCTAAACCTAAAGCTAAAATAAAAAAATAAACTTAAACATTAAATAAAATAAATATAAAACTAAACTAAAATAAACATAAATATAAACCTAATCCTTAAAATAAACAAAAATAAAAAACCTAAACTAAATAAAAATACAAATTAAACCTAAATAAAAATGAAAAATAAAATAAAATAAAATAAATGAAAAATAAACTAAATATACTTAAACCTATTAGTTTACTTAATTTTATTTTTAAAGAAAAATCCTAAACCCAAACCCTAAAATTAATACAATCCTACTGACCTACCACTGACCCACCATAAACCTAAATCCTAAACATGCCCTAAACCCTAAACCCTAAACTGACAGCCAGGCCTGGGACTACTGAGCCCTCAACCTGACTGAGCCACTGAGCCATAAAGCACTAAACTCAAATCCTGAGCCCTAAAAAGGCCCTAACCTGACAACTAAGTGACCTACCATAGGAGGCCCTACCACAAAACCCTAAACCTAAACTAGGACCCAGGCCACTGGGCCCAACCTAAACCAAATCCTGAGCCACAAGACCACAACCTAAATAAACCACAGGCCCTAAACCCTACCCTAAACCTGAGAAACCTAAACTAAATAAACCTAAAAGATAAAATAAAGAAATAAACAAACCTTAAATAAAGATAAATAAAAATAAAATAAAATAAAACCTAAAATAAACTAAACCTAAAAAATAAAATAAACTAAAATAGATTAAATAAAAACCTAATCTAAACTAAAAAATAAAATAAACCTAAGAATAAAAAACTTAAATAAAAGAAAAAAATGAAAATAAAATAAAATATACCTAAAATAAAATAAAAACTAAATAAAAACCTAAACCTAAAATAAAAATAAAATAAATACAATAAAATAAACTTAAGCCTAAACTAAAATAAACTAAAATATAATAAATAAAACCTAAACCTAAACTAAACAAAATAAAATAAAATAAACTAAAATAAAATTAAACCTAAACTAAAATAAAACCTAAAATAAACCTAAAGACTAAACACCTAAACCTAAAAAAATAAAATTAAAACCTAAACCTAAAAAATAAAATAAAACATATACCTAAAATAAAATATAAATAAAACTCACTAAAATAAACTTAAACCTAAACTAAACCTAAATATATAAAATAAAATAAAATTTAAAATAAATAAATAAACTAAAATAAAAAAATAACCTAAATAAAAATAAAATAAAATAAATAAAATAAATAAAAAAATAAACTAAATAAACCTAAAACTGCCCATTTACTTAATTTTTAAAGCCATAAACCCTAAATCCTAAACCTAAACCTACAACCCTACCCTAAACCCTAAATCACAAATCCTAAAAACCTTGTCCATAAACCCTAAAAACCCTCTAAATCCTAAAGCATAAACAAAATAAACCTAAACCGTAAACTTAAAACCTAAACCTAAACTAAATAAAATCTAAAATAAAATAAATAAAAAATCAAACCAAAATTAAATAAAAATAAAATAAAATAAAACATAAACTAAGACCTAACTTAAACCTAAACCTAAACCTAAACCTAAAAGGAAAAAAAAATAAAAAATAAAAACTAAACTAAAATAAAATAAATAAAAACATACACTAAACTAAAAAATAAAACCTAAACAAAATAAAGACTAAACCAAAAATAAAATAAACCTAAAATAAAATAAAATAAAACTAAATAAAACTTAAACAAAATAATAAACCTAAAATAATACTAACAATAAATAAAATTATCAGAATCTAAACTAAAAAAAACTAAACCTATAATAAAAAAATAAACCAAAACTTAAACTTAAATAAACTAAACTAAAAGAAATAAAACCTAAACCTAAACATAAACATAAATCTAAACAAAAGAATATAAAATAAACTAAAAATCAACCTAAACCTAAACTAAAAAGGAAAACCTAAAAATAGACCTAAAGTAAAAATCTAAAACTTAAACTTAAAAAAATAAAATAAAAACCTAAACCAAAGAAATAAACCTAATAATAAAACCTAAAAATAAATAAAAAATAAAACCTAAACCCTAAACCAAAAAAAAAACCCAAACATAAAATAAAAAAAAACAAAATATTCATAAACCTAAACTAAAATTAACTAAACTAAAAATAAATTAAACCTAAACCAAAACCTAAAATAAACTAAACCTAAACCCTAACCTAAACAAAACAAAATAAACTAAAAATAAATCAAAACTTAAATTAAAAAAAATTAAAAATAAACCTAAAATAAAAACCTAAAAACCTAAAAAAATATAATAATAACCTAAACCTAAAACTAAAAATAAAAAATAAAACCTAAAAATTAAATAAAATAAAAATAAAACTAAACTAAAAAATAAAAGATAAGCATAAACCTAAACCAGTAAAATAAACTAAAATAAAAACTTAAACTAAATAAAAATCAAAATAAACCATAAAATGAAAAAATAAAATAAAGTAAATAAACTTAAATCTCCTAATTGTTTTTTTTTTTCTACCACTGAGCCCCAAACAAACCCTGACTAACTAAACCTTACCTAAAGCCAAAATTCTAAACCCTAAAACACCCTAAACCCTAAACTAACCCTGCCCTAACCACTAACTACCCTACCTAAACCCCAAAACTCAAACCAAACCCAAAACCTGAGTGATCTTACCCAAACCCAAACTGACCTACCACTGACTAAAACCCTATGAGCCCTAAACCTAAACTAAACCTAAACTAAACTACCCAAACCATAAACCCTTAACCATAAACCAAATAAACTAAATAAACACAAAATAAAAAAATAAAATTAACCTAAACTAAATAAAATAAAATAAAAAAATAAAATAAAATAAAACCTAAACTAAAACCTAAACTAAAAAAAAAATAAAATAAACTAATAAAATATACTAAAATGGTAAATAAAAAACCTAAACTAAAAAATAAAATAAAAAGAGAAATAAACCTAAATATAATAAAACTAAATGAAAATAAAATAAATTATACCTAAAATAAAATAAAACCTAAATAAAACCTAAACCTAAAATAAAAATAAAATAAATAAAATAAAATAAATCAATAAAACTAAATAAATAAAATCTAAACCTAAATTAAATAAAAAAAATAAATGAAAGAAATTAAACCTAAAAATAAAATAAAACCTAAAACAAACCTAAATAAAACTTAGAACCTAAACCTAAAATAAAATTAAAACCTAAACCTAAAATAAAAAATAAAATATATACCTAAAAATTAAAATATAAATAAAATGCAACTAAAATAAATAAACCTAAACCTAAACCTTAAAAAATAAAGTAAAAAAAATCTAAACTAAAATGAATAAACTAAATAAATAAAAAAATAAACCTAAAAATAAAATAATAAACTAAATAAATCTAAACCTATCGTTTTAATTTAAAAAAAAACCATAAACCCTAAATCTTAAACCTAAACCCTAAACCCTAAACCTAAACCCTAAACTACCACTAAATCATAAACCCTAAATCTTACCCAAACCTAAACCCTACCACAAACCCTAACCTAAACTCCAAACCCTAAAAATAAAACCCTAAACCCTAAACTTAAACCCAAACTAAATAAAAATAAAACACCTAAATAAAATAAATAAAAAAACAAAACAAAATTAAATAAAAAAATAAAATAAAATAAAAACATAAACTAAAACCTAAACCTTAACCTAAGAAGAAAATAAAATAAAAAATGAAAACTAAACTAAAATAAAATAAATAAAAACCTAAACTAATCTAAAGAATAAAAAACCTAAATAAAATAAAAACTAAACCTAAAATAAAAATAAAATTAAATAAACAATTAAATAAAAACTTAAACAAAACATTAACCCTAAAATAATACCTAAAAATAAATAAATAAAAAAAAACCAAAACCTAAAAAAAATAAACCTAAAATAAAATAAATAAATAAATAAACCAAAACCTAAACTTAATAAACTAAACTAAAATAAATAAAAAAAACCTAAACCTAAACATAAACCTAAACTAAAGAAATTAAAATAAAAATAAAAAAACCTAAACTAAAAAAGAAAACCTAAAAATAGGCCTAAAATAAAAATCTAAAACCTAAACTTAAGAAAATAAAACAAAAACCTAAACCTAAAAAATAAACCTATTAATAAAACCTAAAAATAAATAAAAAACAAAACTTAAACCCTAAATCAAAAAAACCCAAAACCTAAACTAAACAAAACAAAATATTCATAAACCTAAATTAAATTAAACTAAACTAAAAATAAATAAAACCTAAACCTAAACCTAAAATAAACTAAACCTAAACCCTAAACTAAACAAAACAAAATAAACTAAAAAATAACCTAAAATTAAATTAAAAATATAAAAAACAAACCTAAAACCTAAACCTAAAAAATAAAATAAAAACCTAAACCTAAAACTAAAAATAGAAAAATAAAATATAAAAATTAAATATAATAAAAATAAAACTAAACTAAAAGATAAACAAATAACCTAAACGTGACCCTTAAAACTAAACTAAAATAAAAAACCTAAACTAACATAATAAAAAATAAACTAAAATAATATAAACATAAATAAAATTGAAAAATTACAAATTACAAATTAAACATAAAAAATAAACTAACCTAAATAAAAATTACAAATTAAACATAAATAAAATGAAAAATAATCTAAACCCTAAAAAAACCTAAACCCTAAACCCTAAACTAACTAAACTAAACCCAACTTAAACTAACCAACCCTAAACCTAAACCTAAACCTTAAACTTAAACCTTGAAACTAAACCTAAAACCTAAACCTAAACCACTAACTAGAACCCTAACCTAAACTATAAACCTAAACCTAAACTAAACCCTAAAACCAACCTAAAAGCCTAAACAAAACCTTAAACATTAAACCCTAAACTAATCCTAAACCCTAAACCTAAAACTAAGCCTAAAACCCTAAACCCTAAACCTAAACCCTAAACTAAAACCATAAACCTAGAAACCTAAAAAACATAAACCTAAACTAAATAAACCAGAAAAATAAAATAAAGAAATAAACCTAAATCTAAATAAAATAAAATAAAAACCTAAACTAAAACCTAAACCTTAACCTAAACAAAATAAGATAAACTAATAAAAATAAACTAAATTAGAATAAATAAAAATTTAAACTAAACTAAAAAATAAAATAAACCTAAGAGAAATAACCTAAATAAAATAAAAACTAAATGAAAATAAAATAAAATATACCTAAAATAAAATAAAAACTAAATAAAACCTAAACCTAAAATAAAAATAAAATAAATAAAGTAAAATAAACTTAAGCTTATACTAGAATAAACTAAACTAAAATAAATAAAACCTAAACCTAAACCTAAACTAAATAAAATAAAATAAACTAAAATAAAATACAACCAAAACTAAAAAATAAAACCTCAAAATAAACCTAAAATAAAACCTAAAACCTAAACCTAAAAAATATAATTAAAATTTAAACCTAAAAATAAAAAAATAAAACTTATGCCAAAAAAAATTAAAATAAAATAAAACTCACAAAAATAAACTTAAACCTAAACCTAAACCTTAAAATAAACTAAAATAAAAAAACCTAAATTAAAATAATAAACCTAAATAAAAATAAAAAAATAAAATAAACTAAAATAAATAAAAAATAAACTAAATAAACATCAACCTACCTGTTTACTTAATTTTAAAAAAAATCATAAACCATAAATCCTAAACCAAAACCCTAAACCCTAAACTCTAAATCCTAAAAAACCTTAAGCCCTAAACCCTCGACCCTAACCCTAAACTCTAAACCTAAAAAGCATAAACCCTAAAACCATAAACCCCAAACCCTAAAAACCTAAAAACCTAAACCTAAATTAAATAAAACCTAAAAATAAAATAAATAAAAAAGTAAAACCAAAATTAAATAAAAAAATAAAATAAAATAAAAACATAAACTAAAACTTAAGCCTAAACCTAAACCTAAAAAGAAAATGAAATAAAAAATAAAAACTAATCTAAAATAAAATAAATAAAAACCTAAACTAAACTAAAAAAACCTAAATAAAATTAAAACTAAACCTAAAATAAAAATAAAATAAACCTAAAATAAAAATAAAAAAATCTAAATAAAAACCTAAACATAACAATAAACCTAAAAATAATACATAAAAATGAATAAAAAATAAAACTGAAATCCTAAACTAAAATAAAACTAAACCTAAAATAAATTAATTAAATAAACCAAAACCTAAACTTAAATAAACTAACCTAAAATAAATAAAACCTAAAGCTAAACCTAAACATAAACCTAAACAAAAGAAAATAAAATAAACCAAAATTAAACCTAAATCTAAACTAAAACAGAAAACCTAAAAAGAGACCTAAAATAAAAATCTAAAACCTAAACCTAAAAAAATAAAATAAAAACCTAAACCTAAACCTAAACCTAAAAAATAAAATAAAAATAAAACTAAAGTAAAAAACAAACCTAAACCTAAAAATAAACTAAAATAAAAACCTGAACTAAGATAAATAAACGTAAAATAAATAAATTAAATAAAATAAAAAAATAAACCTAAATCAAAATAAAAAATAAAATTAAGTAAAAAAAATATAAAATAAACTAAACAAACCTAAACCTTCTAGTTTATTTAACTTAAAAAAATAATAAAAAATTATAAAATAAACCCTAACCTTAAAACCTAAACCCGAAACCCTATAACCCGAAACCTTAAACCCTAAACCCTAAAGCCGAAGCCTTAAACCCTACACTATACCCCAAAACCCTAAACCCTAAACCCTAAACCCTAAAACCTATAACCCTAAACCCCAAACCCTAAACCCTAAACCCTAAACCCTAAAAACCTAAAAACTTAAACATAATCTAAATAAAACCTAAAAATAAAATAAATAAAAAACCTAAACCTAAATAAAATAAAAAAACTAAACTAAAACTTAAACATAAACCTAAACCTAAACCTAAAAGTAAAAATAAAATAAAATAAAAAATAAAAGCTAAAATAAAATAAAGTAAAAAAAAATCTAAACTAAATTAAAAAATAAAATAAACCAAAAAATAAAAAAATCTAAATAAAATAAAAACTAAAT
Organism: Cymbidium sinense; assembly: GCA_021442155.1. NCBI lineage: Eukaryota > Viridiplantae > Streptophyta > Magnoliopsida > Asparagales > Orchidaceae > Cymbidium > Cymbidium sinense. Next base: position 168,399,680 of record CM038214.1, read on the forward strand.
ATAAAATAAAAATTAAGTAAACCTAAAATAAATAAAAAATAAAAACTAAATAAAACCTAAACCTAAAAATAAACCAAAAATAAAAAACCTAAAACCCTCAACCATAAACTAAAATAAACCTAAACTTAAAATAAGCTAATCCTAAACCTTAAACTAAATAAAATAAAATAAACTAAAAATAAATCTAAACCTAAACTAAAAAATAAAACCTAAACATAAAAATAAAAAATAAAACCTAAACCTAAAGAATAAAATAAAATAAAACTAAACTAAAAAATAAAAATCAATCGAAACATAAACCAAAAAATACACTAAAATAAAAAACTAAAACTAAAATAAATAAACACAATTAAATAAAAATAAAAATAAAAAATAAAATGACCTAAAATAAAAAAAAATAAACTAAATAAACCTAAGCTAATGGTTTACCTAATATTTTTTTAAAAAAAAAACCCTAAACCCTAAACCCTAAACTCTAAAGCCTTAATCCTAAACCATAAACCCTAAAACTAACCCTAAAACATAAATCATAAACCCTAAAAAACACTAAACCCTAAACCCTAAACACTAAACTAACCCTAAACCTTAAACCTTAAACCCCAAACCTTAAAACCCTAAACCTTAAACCCTAAACTAACCCTAAACCCTAAACCCTAAACCCTAAACCTAAACCCAAAACCCTAAACCCTAAACCCTAAAAACCTAAACTTAAACTAAATGAAACCCAGAAATAAAATAAATAGAAAAACCTAAACCTAAATAAAATAAAGAAATAAAATAAAATAAAAACCTAAACTAAAACCTAAACCTAAACCTAAATATAAATAAAATAAACTTTTAAAAATAAACTAAAATAAAATAAATAATAACCTAAAATAAAATAAAATTAAAATTAACCTAAGAATAAATAGACCAAGTAAAATAAGAAAATAAACTAAAAATGAAAACAAAATAAACTTAAAATAAAATAAAAATTACATAAAAACTAAATAAAAACCTAAACCTAAAAATAAAACCTTAAAATAAATAAAAAAGAAAACCTAAACCATAAACAAAAAAAACCTAAACCTAAAATAAAAATAAATTAAACTTAAACCAAAACTAAAATAAAATATATTAAAATAAATAAAACTTAACCTAAACCTAAATCAAACTAAACCTAAACCTAAACCTAAACTAAAACTAAATAAAATAAAGTAAAGTAAAAATAAACTTAAACCTAAACTAAAAAAATAAAGCCTATAAATTACCCTAAAATAAAATCATGAAACCTAAACCTAAAAAAATAAATACAAACCTAGACCTAAACCTAAAAATAAAAAAATAAAACCTAAATCAAAAAATAAAATAAAATAAAAAATCAATTAAAAAATAAACCTAAACCCAAAAAATAAACTAAAATAAATAAACTAAACTAAATAAAAATAAAGAATAAAACTAAATAAAAATAAAAAAATAAACTAAAATAAATAAAAATAAACTAAATAAATCTAAACCTATAAGTTTACTTAATTTTTTTTTTAAAAAAGCCATAAACCCTAAATACTAAACCCTAAAAAATTCTAAACACTAAACCCTAAAGCATAACCCCTAAAACCCTAAACCCTAAACCCTAAATAAAATTAAAAAATAAAATAAAATAAAATAAATACAAAATAAACTAAATAAACCTAAATCTGCGAGTTTATTTAATTTAAAAAAAACCCTAAACCCTAAAACCTAAAAACCCTAAACTCTAAAAGCTAAATGCTAAATGCTAAACCCTAAACCCTAAACCCTAAACCTTAAACCCTAACCCTAAACCCTAAACCCTAAAACCCTAATCCCTAAAACTTTAAAGCCTAAACCCTAAACCCCAAAAACCTAAAAACTTAAACATAAATTATATAAAACCTAAAAATAAAATATATAAAAAAACTTAAACCTAAATAAAATAAAATAAAACCCCAAACCTACCGATTTACTTAATTTTTTTAAAAAAACCCTAAACTTTAAACCCTAAACAGTAAACCCTAAACCCTAAAAACCCTAAACCCTAAAGCTTAAACACTAAACCCTAAACCTTAACCCTAAACCTTAAACCCTAAAACCCTAAACCCTAAACCTTAAAACCTAAAAAAGCTAAATTTAAATGAAATAAAGCCAAAAAATAAAACATATAAAAAACTTAAACTTAAATAAAATAATAATAAAATAAAATAAAAACCTATACTCAAACTTAAACCTAAAAACAAAATAAAATAAACTAACAAAATTAAACTAAAATAAAATAAATAAAAACCTAAAATAAACTAAAAAATAAAATAAACCTAAGATTAAAAAACCTAAACAAAAAAAAATAGATATAAAATAAAAATAAAATAAATTTAAAATAAAGTAAAATCAAAACTAAATAAAAAATAAAACCTAAACCCTAAACTAAAAGAAAAACCTGAACCTAAAATAAAAATAAAATGAGAAAAATAAAATAAACCTAAACCATAACTAAAATAAACTAAATTATAATAAATAAACTCAACCAAACCCTAAACCTAAACTAAATAAAATAAATTGAACTAAAAATTAACCTAAACCTAAAGTAATAAAATAATGCTTAAACATAACCCTAATATAAAAACCTAAAACATAAACCTAAAAAAATAAATACAAACCTAAACCTAAAAAATAAAAATAAAAAAATAAATAAACCTAAACCTAAAATACAATAAAATAAAACTAAACTAAAAATAAACTTAAACCTAAACCTAAACTTAAACTAAAATAAATAAACTTAAAATAAATATGCTAAACTAAATAAAAATAAAAAAAATAAACTTAAATAAAAATAAATAATAAATAAACTAAAATAAATAAAAAATAAACTAAATTAACTTTATTAGTTCACTTAATTTAAAAAAATTCATAAACTTTAAACCCTAAACCTTAAACCCTAAAAAACTCTAAACCCTAAACCCTTGTCCTAAACCCTAAACCCTAAAAGCATAAATCCTAAAACCCTAAACCTTAAACCCTAACCCTAAATCTTAAACTCTAAACACTAAACCCCAAACCCTAAACCTAAACCTAAAGTAACTAAATAAATTAATAAATAAACCTAAACCCTAAAACCTAATAAACCTAAACCTAAACCTAAACCTAAACCTAAATCCTAAGAATGTAACTTGATGACAGAACATCACCATCAACCAAGCTCAATCTAGATCCTGGTATGCGATGGTGAGTCGACGGTTATCATAGTGGTGGTTGGGGATCTGGAGATGCTAGTAGATATAAAGGTGGTGGTCAGAGTAGTGGTGGTTATGAAGCGAGAGAAGAGGTTGTAGCTGGATGGTGAGGGAGAGATTGGGGATATGATGGTGGATCCTGCTACTCGAGAGGCTGGGGTGGTTCTGATGAGAATTGGAGAAACGTAAGAACGATCATTCTGATCTACTGCTTATAGAACCGTGTCTTTACATTAGAGATAGTTCTAGTTATCGAGGGTTCTTGATTTGCTCTATGTGTGCTAATTTTTTATCTATGTCATCGCTTGTGTCTTAGAAAACTTAGTGTGTTACTTCATTGATGAAATTAAAAAGAAGAAATTTTGAATCTAAATTTGTTCTATTTTAAAAATAAAAAAGTAAAATCTAAACCCTAAACTATGAACCTTAAACCAAAAACATAAATCGTAAACTCTAAACCCTAAACCCTAAACCTTCAACCCTAAACCCTAAATCCTAAAACCCTAAACCATAAACCCTAAACCTTAAACCCTAAAACCTAAGCCCTAAACCATAAATAAAAATGAAAAACAAAATAAACTGAAATAAATAAAAATTAGACTAAATAAACTAAATAAACCTAAACTTATCCTAAACCATAAAAACCCTAAAGCCTAAACACTAAACCCTAAATCCTAAAAAACTAAATCCTGAACTCTAAACCCTGAACCCTAAAACACTAAACCCTAAAACCCTAAACCCTAAACCCTAAACCCTTGACCCTAAAAACCTAAAAACCTAAAACTAAACTAAATAAAAGCTAAAAATAAAATATTTAAAAAAACCAAAACCTAAATAAAATAAAAGCCTAAACTAAAACCTAAACCTAAACCTAAAGATAAAATAAAATAAACTAATAAAAGTAAACTAAAATAAAATAAATAAAAACCTAAACTAAACTAAAAAATAAAATAAAACTAAAAATAAAAAAGCTAAAGAAAATAAAAACTAAATGTAAAATAAAAATAAAATAAACTTAAAATAAAATAAAATAAAAACTAAATAAAAACCTAAACCTACAAAAATAAACTCAAAAATAATACCTAAAAATAAATAAAAAAAATAACCTAAACCCCAACCTAAAAAAAACCTAAACCTAAAATAAAAGTAAAATAAACAAAATAAAACCTAATCTAACCCTAAACCCAAAACCATATAAAGCTAAAACCTAAACCTAAACTAAATAAAACCTAAAAATAAAATAAATAAATAAACCTAAATAAAAATAAATAAAATAAAATAAAAATATAAACTAAAACTTGGCCTAAACCTAAACCTAAACCCTAAAAGCTAAACCCTAAACCCTAAACCCTAAACCCTAAACCCTAAACCACAAACCATAAACTCTAAAAAGCTAAAAACCTAATCCTAAACTAAATAAAACATAAAAATAAAATAAATAAATAAAATCTAAACCATAATAAAATAAAAAAATAAAATAATATTAAAAACATAAACTAAAACTTGTACCTAAACCTAAACCTAAACTTAAAAAGAAAAGAAAATAAAAAATAAAAACTAAACTAAAATAAATTAAATTAAAACCTTAACTAAACTAAAAAAATAAAAAACCTAAATAAAAAAAACTAAAACTAAAATAAAATAAAATAAAAACTAAATAAAAGCCTAAACCTAGAAAATAAAACTAAAAATAAAACCTAATAATAAATAAAAATAAAGCTTAAACCCTGAATTAAAAAAAATATACCAAAAATAAAAATAAATTATACCTAAACCTAAACTAAAAAAGACTAACCTAAAATAAATAGAATCTAAACATAAACATAAAATAAACTAAACTTAAACCTGAACCTAAACTAAATAAAATAAAATAAACTAAAAATAAACCTAAACCTAAACTAAAAATAAAATTAAAAATAAACCTAAAATAAAAACCTAAAACCTAAACCTAACCAAAAAAAACTAAACCTAAACCTAGAAATAAAAAATAAATTCTAAACCTAAAAAATATATAATAAAAATAAAACTAATCTAAAAAATAAACCTAAAGCTAAACCTAAACCTAAAAAATAAACTAAAATGAAAACCCTAAACTAAAATAAATAAACCTAAAATAAATAAACTAAACTAAATAAAAATAAAATTAAATCTAAATAAAATAAAAATAAAATAAACTAAAATAAATAAAAAATAAACTAAATAAACCTAAACCTACCGTTTACTTAATTTAAATAACAATAAAAATAAAAACCCTTACCCTAAACCTACAACCCTAAAACCTAAACCCTAAAACCTAAAACCCTAAACCCTAAACCCTAAACCCTAAACCCTAAACTCTAAATCCCTAAACCCTAAACTCTATGAAGAAAAAAAGAAAAATGAAATAAAGAAGAAAAAAATCCTAAACCCTAAACCCTAAAACCTACAACCCTAAACCCTAAACCCTAAACCCCAAACCCTAAACCTAACACTAAAGTAACTAAATAAATTAAAAAATAAACCTAAACTCTAAAGCCTAATAAACCTAAACCCTAAAAATTGGCAAAACCTTGATGGTAGGAACATCACTGTCAACAAGGCTTTGTCTAGATCTGGCGGTGGAGGTGAAGGCGGAGGCGGTGACTATCATAGTGGTGGTGGGGGATCTGGAGGTGCTAGTGGATATGGAGGTGGTGTCAAGAAATGGTAGTTATGGAAGTGGGAGGAGCCACAATGGTTACAGCCATGGTGGTGGCAGAGGGAAAGATCAAGGATATGTTGGTGGATCACGCTACTCGAGAGGCCGATGTGGTTCTGATGGGAAATGGAGAAATTGAAGAATGATTGATCCGAGCTACTGCTTATGGAACTATGTCATTAAAGTAGAGACGATTCTAGTTATCTAGGGCTTTTGATTTGATCAATGCTTACTCATCTTTTAACCATTTTTGATCTATGTCATCGCTTGTGTCTTAGAAAATTTGGTGTGTTGCTTGGTTGATGAAATCAAAATGAAGAAATGTTGAATTTGAATTTATTCTCTATTAAAAAAACAAAAAATCCTAAACCCTAAACTAAAACCTAAACCCTAAACATAAAACCTAAACCCTAAACCCTAAACACTAAACCATAAAAGCCCTAAACCTTAAACCCTAAACCCAAAACCCCAAACCCCAAACCTTAAACCCTAAACCATAAACCCTAAAATGCTAGAAACCTAAACCTAAACTAAATAAAGCCTAAACCAAAATAAAATAGAATAAAATATATAAACTAAAACTTGAACCTAAACCTAAACCTAAACCTAAACCTGAACTTAAAAAGAAAATAAAATAAAAAAATTAAAACTCAACTAAAATAAAATAAATAAAAACCTAAACTAAACTAAAAAAATTAAAAAATCTAATTAAAATAAATACTAAACCTAAAATAAAAATAAAATAAACATCAAATAAAATAAAATAAACCTCAAATAAAATAAAATTAAAATTAAATAAAAACTTAAACCTTAAAAATAAACCTAAAAATAATTTAAAAATAAAACTTAAACCCTAAACCAAAAAAAACATAAACATAAAATAAAAATAAAATAAACCTAAGAAATAAACTAAAATAAACTAAACTAAGATAAATAAAACCTAAACCTAAACTTACAAAAAACTAAACCTAAACTTAAACCTAAACTAAATAAAATAAAATAAACTAAAAATAAACCAAAACTTAAACTAAAAAATAAAACCTAAAAATAAACCTAAAATAAAAAACCTAAAACCTAATCTTAGATAATAAAAATAAAAACCTAAATGTAAAACTAAAAATAAAAAATAAAATTAAAACCTAAAAAATAAAATTAAAATAAAAAATACTAAAAAATAAACCTAAACCTAAACATAAGTGTAAAAAAATAAACTAAAATTAATAAAACTAAACAAAAATAATTAAACCAAAACTAAATAAATTAAACTAAATAAAAATACAAATAAACCTAAATAATAATAATAATAAATAAACTAAAATAATTAAAAATAAACTAAATAAAATAAAATAAAAAACTAAATTAAACTAAAATAATATAAAATAAAAAATAAAAAACTAAACTAAAATAAAATGAATAAAAACCCAAACTAAGCTAAAAAATAAAATAAACCTAAAAATAAAATACCTAATTAAAATAAAACCTATAATGAAATAAAAAATAAACTCAACCTAAATTATATTAAAATAAAAACTAAATAAAAACCTAAACCTAAAATTAAAACCTGAAAATAAATAAAAAATAAAACCTAAACCTGAACCATAAAAAAAATAATCCTAAAATAAACAAAATAAATTAAACCTAAACCTAAACTAAAATAAATAAAACCTAAACTTAAACCCTAAACTAAATAAAATAAAACTAAACTAAAATTTAATTGAAACCTAAACTAAAAAATAAAATTTAAAAATAAACCCAAAACCTAAACCTAAAAAAATAAAATGAAAACCTAAACCTAAACCTAAACCTAAAAATAAAAAATAAAACCTAAACCTAAAGTAAATTAAAAATAAAACTAATCTAAAAAATAAATATAAACCTAAACCTAAAACTAAATAATAAACTAAAATAAAATACCTAAACTTAAATAAATAAACATAAAATAAATAAAGTAAATTAAATAAAATTTAAAAATACTTAAATAAAAATATAAAATAAACTAAATAAACCTAAACTTACTGATTTTCTTAATTTAAAAAAATAACTCCTAAACTCTAAACCCTTAACCCTAAACAAAAAATTCGAAACTCTAAACCCCAAACCTTAAAACTAACCCTAAACCTACAACCTGAAACCCTAAACCCTAAACTCTAAATACTAAAAAACCCTAAAACTAAACTCTTAACCCTTAACCCTAAACCATAAACCCTCAACCCTAAACCCTAAACCTTAAACCCTAAACCTTAAACATAACCCTAAACTCTAAACCCTAAACCCTAAAACCCTAAATCTTAAACACTAAACTCACACTAAACCCTAAACCCTAAACCCTAAAGTTTAAACCCTAAACCCTAAACCTTAATTTGACCATAAACCCTAAGCTAACCCTAAACTCTAAACCCTAAACACTAAAAACCCTAAAGCCTAAAGCCTAAAGCCTAAACACTAAATTGTAAACCCTAAACCCTAAACCTTGAATCCTAATACTAAACCCTACACCCTAAAACCCTAAAACCCTAAAACCCAAAACTTTAAACCATAAAGCCTCTAAATTAAAATTAAATAAAAACCTAAAAATTAAATAAATAAAAAACCTTAACCAAAATGAAATAAAGCCTAAAATAATGAAATAAAATCTAAACCTAAACTTAAAAACCTAAACGAAACTTAACCTAAATCTAAAAATAAAATAAAATAAAATAAATTAAATTAAATTAAAATAAATAAAAACCTAAACTAAACTAGAAAATAAAATAAATTAAAGGATAGAAAACCTAAATAAAATAAAATATACTAAAAATAAACCTAAACCTAAACTAAAAAAATAAAACCTAAAAATATACTTAAAATAAAAGCCAAAAACCTAAACTTGAAAAAATAAAAGAAAAATAAACCTAAACCTAAAAAAAAAAACATAAACCTAAAATAAAATAAAAATAAAACTAAACTAAAAAATAAATAAAAACCTAAACCTAAACCTAAAAAATAAACTAAAATAAATAGACATTAAATAAATAAACTAAACTAATAAAATAAACCTAAATAAAATAAAAAATAAACTAAATAAACCTAAACCTATCAGTTTACTTAATTTATTTTAAAAAAACCTAAACCCTAAACGCTAAACATAAACCCTAAATCCTAAACCCTAAACCCCCTAAACTATACCTGACCCTGACCACTAAACTAAACCTAAATGCCTAAATCTACTAATGAACAAACCACTGACCCAAACCCTTGACCCACTCCCCGCCACACTCCCACCTAAACCCTAAGCTCTGAGCTAACCCTACCTAAAACTAGAAACCTAAACCCAAAGTTAAACTAACCCTCTCAACCCCTAAACTCAAATCATAAATAAAGCCTAAACTTAATGCCCAGGCAAAGATAAATCTAAACCTAAACTAAAATAAACTAAACTAAAATAAATAGAACCTAATCCTAATCCTAAAATAAATAAAATAAAATGAACTAAAAGTAAACCTAAACCTATTTTGAAAAATAAAATGTAAAAATAAACCAAAAATAAAAACCTAAGACCTAAAGTTAAAAAAATAAAATGAAAACCTAAACCTAATCCTAAAAATTAAACTAAAATAAAAATCCTAAACTAAAATAAATAAACCTAAGAAAATAAACTAAACTAAATAAAAAAAAACCTATTAAAATAAAAAATAAAATAAACCCAAACAAATAAAAAATAAGCTAAATATACTAAATAAACTTAAACCTACCCGTTTACTTAATTTAAAAAAATTAAAATAAACCTAAAATAAAATAAAATAAAAACTAAATAAAAACCTAAACAAAAAAAAAGAAACCTAAAAATAAATAAAAAATAATCCTAAACCCTAAACTAAAAAATGTTAAACTTGAAATAAAAACCTAAAACTTAACCCTAAAAAAATAAAATAAAAACCTAAACCTAAACATAAAAATAAAAAATGTAACCTAAACCAAAAAAATAAAACAAAAATAAAAATGCAATAAAAAACATAAACTAAAATAAATAAACCTAAAATAAATAAACAAAACAAAATAAAAATAAAAATATGAACATAAACAAAAATAATATATAAAATAAACTAAAATAAATAAAAAATAAACTTAATAAACTAAATAAAACTAAACATACTCATTTAGTTAATTTAAAAAAAATAAAAAACCTAAACCTTATGCTTGCCATAAACCCTAAACCTTAAACCCTAAGCCCTGAACCCTAAATCCTAAACCTTAAACCCTAAACCCTAAAAAGCCTAAACATTAAAAACCCTAAACCCTAAAACCTAAACAATAAACATTAAGTAAATAAATAAAAAAACCTAAACCAAAATAAAAAGAATATAATAAAATAAAAACATAAACTAAAACCTAAACCTAAGCTTAAAAAAACTAAAATATAAATTAAAAACTAAACTAAAATAAAATAAATAAAAACCTAAACTGAACTAAAAAATAAAAAACCTAAAATAATAAAAAAAAAACTAAAATAAAATAAAATAAACCTAAATAAAATAAAATAAAAAAATAAATAAAACCTAAACCTAAATAATAAACCTAAAAGAAAACCTAAAATAAATAAAAATAATACATAAAACCCTAAATTAAAAATACATAAACCTAAAATATAAATAAAATAAACCTAAACCTAAACCTAAAATAAACTAAACCAAAATGTAAACTTAAACCTAAACTAAATAAAATAAATTGAACTAAAATAAACCTAAACCTAAAAAAAAAATAAAACCTAAATTAAACCTAAAATAAAACCCAAAACATATACCTAAAAAAATAAAATTAAAACGTAAACCTAAACCTAAAAATAAAAAATAAAATTGAAACCTAAAACATTAAAAAAAGAAATTAAACTAAAAAATAAACCTAAACCTAAACATAAACAATCAAAATAAACTAAAAAAAACTTTAACTAAAATAAATAAACTTAACTAAATGTAAATTAAAAATAACTTAAATCAAAATAAAGAATTAAATAAACTAAAATAAATAAAAAATAAATAAAATAATCCTATACCTATGAGTTTACTTAATTTAAAAAATAGAAAATAAAAAAATAAAAAAACTCTAACCCTAAACCCAAATGCTAAACCAACCCTAAAAACTAAACCCTAAAGCCACTAAACCTAGCTAAAACTAACCTAAACCCTAAACTCAAACCCACAAATCCTCTGAGCCCTAAAAATAAACCATGGCCCAAAACCCACAAAACCTCTGACCCTAAACTCTAAAACCAAAAACCCCAAACCCTCAACTCCCTAAACCTAAACCCCACACCACCCCCCCAGAGCCTAAACCTGACTAAACTAAATAAAACCTAAAATAAAATAAATTAAAAACTTGGACCTAAATAAAATAAAATAAAATAAAACCTAAATTGAAACCTAAACCTAAACCTAAATATAAAATAAAATTAAAAATAACAACTAAAATAAAATAAAATAAAAATAAAAACCTAAATTAAATTTAAAAAATAAAAAACTAATGTAGAGTATAAATAAAATAAATTTAAAATAAAATAAAATAAAAAATAAATAAAGCCTAAAAATAAACATAAAATAAATAAAAATTAAACCTAAATCCTAAACTAAAAAAAACTTAAACCTAAAATAAATAAATAAAATAAACCTAAACTAAAACTAACATAAACTAAACTAAAATAAATAAAACCTAAACTAAACCTAAAATAAACTAAACCTAAACCTAAACTAAATAAAATAAATAAAAATAAATAAAGACTAAAAAATAAAACCTAAAATAAACCTAAAATAAAACCTAAAAACCTAAAAAAATAAAATAAAACCTAAACCTAGGTAAAATAAAACTAAACTAAAAAATAAGCATAAACCTAAACCTAAACCTAAAAAATGAACTAAAATAAATAACTTAAACTAAAATAAATAACCCTAAAATAAATAAACTAAACTTAATAAAAAAATGCCTAAATAAAAATATAAAATGAAATAAACTAAAGTAAACAAAAAATAAACTAAATAAACCTACATGGGTTGCTTAATTAAATAAAAAACCCTAAACCCTAGCCATTAAACTAACTATGGACCCTAAAAAAACTCTAAACCCAAACCCTAAACCCTAAGCTGAACCTTAACCTAAATCAGACATGAACCATACCCTAAACCCCAAATGGTATGCCTAAACCCTAAACCCTACTCTACCCTGACCCTGACCCTAACCCTAACCCTAAACCCTGGGCCACTAAACCCCTAAACCTAACCCAAACTAAACCTAAACCAAACTAAAATAAACTAAGATAAATATAAACATACCTAAATAAAAATAAAATAAAATAAAAAATAAAATAAAATAAAATAAAACCTAAACTAAACCTACCCAGCCTAAAATGAAATAAAAAGCTAATAAAATAAAATAAAATTTATTAAATAATAACTAAATTAAAATAAAATAGAATAAAACCTAAATAAAATAAAACTACATAAAATAAAAAAAATAAACATAAAATAAAATATAATAAAATTAAATATAAACCCTAAACCTAAACTTAAACTTGTGGGTTTGCTTTTGTTAAAAAAACCCTCAACCTTAAACCTTAAATCCTATATCCTAAAACCCTGCACTGATACTGACCTAAACCCAAACTCCAACATTACCCAAACTAAACCCCAAACCCCAAACCCTAACCCAAACCTAAACCCAACCTAAAACCTAGACTCCAAAACTAAAATAAAAATAAAATAAATAAAACTTAAGCTTAAATAAAATAAAATACACAAAGTATAAACATAAACTAAAACCTAAACCTAAACCTAAACCAAAACATAAAACTAAACTTAAATATAAAATAAAAGAAAATAAAACTAAACTAAAATAAATAAATAAAATCTAAATTAAACTAAAATTAAAAAAATAAACCTAAAAATAAAATAACTAAATAAAATAAAAACTAAATGTAAAATAAAAATAAAAGAAAATAAAACACTACTGGTTTGTAATTAAAAAAAAAATCTTAAACCCTAAACCCTAAATCCTAAACCCTGAAACTCTAAGCATCAAACCCTAAACCCTAAATACTAAACCAACCTTGATCCCAGGCCCAGACCCTAAACCCCAAACCTCCCTAAATTCCAAACCCTAAACCCTAAACCCTAAAAACCAAAAAGCTTAAACATAAACTAAATTAAACCTAAAAATAAAATAAATAAAAAACTTAAACCTAAATAAAATTAAATAAACAAAATAAAATAAAAACTTAAACCTAAACCTAAACTTTAAAATAAAATAAAATAAAAAATAAAAACTAAACTAAAATAAAATAAATAAAACCAAAATTAAACTAAAAAGAAAAATAAACATATAAATAAAAAACTGAAACAAAATAAATACTATACATAAAATAAAAAGAAAATAAAACCTAAACCGAGAAAATAAACCTAAAAATAAATAAAAAAATATAACCTTAACCCTAAACTAAAAAAAGTCTAAACATAAAATAAACAAAATAAAATAAACCTAAACCTAAACTAAAATAAACTAAACTAAACTAAAAAAAACCTAACCCTAAACCTAAAATAAAATAAATCAAAACCGTAAACTAAATAAAATAAAATAAACTAAAAATACACCTAAACCAAAACTAAAAAATGAATCCTAAAATAGATTCTAAAACTTAAACCTAAAAAATAAAATAAAACACTTAAACCTAAAAATAAAAAATAAAACTTAAACTTGAAATAGATAAAATAAAACTAAAATACATAAACCTAAACCTAAAACTAAATCTAAAATAAATAATCCTAAAATAAATAAACTAAACTAAATTAAAAAAATAAACTTAAATAAAAAAAATAAAAGTAAACTACCTCTTGGTTTAATTAATTTTTTTAAAAAAATAAAACCATAAACCCTAAATAGAAACCCTAAATCCTAAACCCACAACCTTAAAACCATAAACCACTAAAAACACCCACCCTAACCCACAAACCCTAAACCCTAAAAAAAAAAATCCTAAACTCTAAACTCTAAATCCTGACAAAAAATCCAAAAACCTAAATATTATGTAAACCCAAACCCTAAACCCTAACCCTAAACACTAAATCCAAAAACACTAAACCTTAAAAACCTAAACTAAATAAAACCTAATAATAAAATAAATAAGAAAACCTATACCTAAACATAAAAAATAAAATAAAATAAAAAATAAAAATAAAAATAAAAGAAAATATAATAAATAAAGACCTAAATTAAACTAAATAAAATTAAATAAACATAAGAATAAAAAACCTAGATAAAATAAAAACAAAATAAACCAAAAATAAAATAAAATAAACATTAAATACATACCTAAACCAAAAAAATAAACTTAAAAATAAATAAAATAGTAAAACCTAGGCCCTAAACTAAAAAAAAACTAAACCTAAAATAAAAATAAAATAAACAAAATAAAATAAAACTAAGCCTAAATTAAAATAAACTAAACTAAAATAAGCAAAACCTAAACCTAAACTTAAAATAAACTAAAAATAAACCTAAACCTAAACTAAAAAATAAAACCTAAAAGAAAACCAAAAATAAGAACCTAAAATCTAAAAAAAATAAAATTAAAACCTAAACCTAAACATAAAAATAAAAAAATAAAACTTAAACCTAAAAAATAAAATAAAATTAAAACTGAGCTAAAAATAAACTTAAACCTAAAAAATAAACTAAAATAAAAAACATAAACTAGAATAAATTAACCTAAAATAAATAAACTAAATTAAATAAAAAAACCTAAATAAATATAAAAAAATAAAATAAACTAAAATAAATAAAAAATAAACTAAATTAACCTAAGCCTAATGGTTTACTTAATTTTTAAAAAAAATGTAAACCCTAAGCTAACCCTAAACCCTAAACCCTAATCCCTAAAATTAACCCTAAACCATATGCCCTAAACCTTAAACCCTAAACCCTTAAACCCTAAACCCTAAACCCTAAACCCTAAAACCCTAAATCGTAAACCCTAAACCCTAAACCTTAAAACCTACAAACCTAAAGCCCAAATCCTAAACCCCAAATCGTAAACCATAAACTAACCCTAAGCCCTAAAGTAACCCTAAACCCTAAACACTAAACTAACCCTAAACCCTAATAATGTGCAAAACCTTGATGGTAGGAAGATAACCATCAACTAGGCTTAGTCTAGATCTGGTGGTGGATGTGAAGGTAGAGACAACGGTTATCATAGTTGTGGTGGTGGTCAGAGTAGTGGTGGTTATGGAGGCGGGAGGAGTGACGGTGGTTACAACTGTGGTGGTGGCGGATGGAGAGATCAGGGATATGATGGCGAATCCCGCTACTCAAGAGGTTGGGGTGGTTCTGATGGGAATTGGAGAAACTAAAGAATAGCCGATCTGATCTGCTGCTTATGGAACTATGTCTTAATATTAGGGATGATTCTACTTATCAAAGGTTATTGATTTGCTTTATGGGTGCTCATTTTTCATCTGTGTCATTGTTTATCTCTTAGAAAACTTGGGGTGCTACTTGGTTGATGAAATCAAAAATAAGAAATGTTGAATTTGAATCTTTTCTTTTTTAAAAAAAGTATAAACCCTAAACCCTAAACACTAAACCTTAAACCCTAAACCCTAAACCCTAAAAACTCTAAACCCTAAACTCTAAACCCTTATGTAGTTATGTGTTTTTGGATGGTATAAGATGTTTTGAAATGTTTTAGTATATTATGGTATTGTGCCTTATGGTCTATATTAATATAAATCATAAAAATATTGATTTAATAAATCAAATGATGAAATTTATTAAATTTGAATTGGTAATTAGGTTGTAGTACCAAAGGTGTACTACACCACTTGTAGTCTAAAAAGTAGGATTTTATGTTCAAAATATATATTATATGTTGTAGCATAGTATAGCATCATATATCATATTATATTATTCTGCATATTTTAAATTCTTTTAGTATTTTACAATCATGCAGTCGAGCCTACACTAGAATTATTTATAAAAATGTTGATTTAGGCTTTAAAATGGTGGAATTTAGCCAAATTCATAATATATTATTTTAATTTAAAATATGTAAGTGATATGACTAAAATATATAGTTTTTTATTGTTTAGACTAATTTTATTTTTTTTATCTTAAGCAATCTCTTGTGATGTGATATGCAATATAATATAATATAATATGTTATAGTGTATTATAATATAGGATGCCATAATATTATGTAGCATCATGCATTATAGCATACTGTTGTGTATTACTACTTATTGTTTAGCATATTTTAGTTTGTTATAGTATGATGTAGTAGGGTTTGTACTAGTATTATTCTTAAAAATACTAATTTATAGGCTAAGATGTTGGGATTTGGCCAAATTTATGGTAAGCTTTAGGGAACATCTTTGGGGGTATGCTATGGTGAGTCATTTAATCAAAAGAATGGAATTTTGCATCCAAAATAAATGTTCATTTTTCAACCAAATTTTATAAATTTTTTGCTTAAAGTGATTCATTTTAAGGTGTAATGTAAGATAATATATTATATAAAACCATATTAAAATATAATGTATATAACAATATGACTTCACATATATATGAATGTGGTTGTGTGTTACTAAATGTTATTGTACATTTTAGTATGTTTTAGTTTGGTTATAATACATTGGGTCAAAACTCACAAGAATGTTAATGTGAAGGTTGAGATGGAAGAATTTGGCCAAATTCACAGCACACACCAAGAAGCAACACCAAAATTATGATATTTTATACCATTTCTTATAAAAAAAATAACAAATTTACATCCAAAACTAACATTATTGATATTTTGAGAAAATTTTGTTATTTCTTCCTTTTAAGTTATTCTAATGAGGTGTAATGTTAGACAATATATTATATTATAGCAAATTATAATATAACATCATATATTATAATATAATATAGTGTGTTAATTCACATTATAAAATGTCTAGCATGATATTTTATAGTTAGTTTTAGCTTACACCACCACAAATCATATAATGTTGATTACAATGTAAAGATGATGTAATTTGAATGAATACTTTGTTAGGCTTTTTGTTAAAATATTAAAGGTGTGCATAAGAGAAGAAATAAGATTTGATGAGAATTCCATGTCAAGGACATAATGGTAGATCCGCATAGGGGTCATACATGCATTGACATGACATGTGAGGGATCTATGTCGAGGGCATAGATGAAGAAAATTTGTTAGGGATAAGGTTTGAATTTGATTTGATTATATGATTTATGGAAAGAAGATTTGTAAGGAATAAGAATCTATAATCCATCAAGGATTAAGATCAAATCAAATTAATTTTATTTTATTTTAATTGATGTGGAGGCATATATACTAGGATATGGGCTAGAGTCTTTTGGGGATTGGGTACGTTAACCTTATACTAGGGAAGCAGGTTTGTATCAATTGGGGATTGGGATTTGAGTTTGATTTCATAGATTTTTTTGGGTATGTATCCACTATGAATAAGAGTTTGGTTAGTTTTCTTTGATTTGGACTCTACTAGGAAATTGGTTTAATTTGGCTCCACTAGGCAGGTTGCTTTTGAATTTGATTTATTTGCTTGACTTATTTATATATGATTTGGGGCTCCACTGGGGAGAAGGCTGTGATTTAACTTTATTATGGAAAATCAAATTGGGTTTAATTTAATTTGAGTTAATGTATGGACCCTATTAGTGTGTGTTGAACCCACTGAGAAGGGGTTATATCAGCCTTAACCTACCTCAGGTTTACAAATCCAAAGGGATAGTCTATCGGCTGTGGGGTAGAGCTAGCCAACCTAAGGGGTTGCCTTTTTGTGTAACATTAAAAGAAAGCATAGTCTTATATCTCCCAAAGTAAGGAACAACCAAGGGTGGCACGATGGATGCACAAATTGAAGACACAGGAGGAGAGTGAATGTCATTGGGGACTTATGTCAACTCAAAAGTAGTCAATATTAATTTTATCTTAATTTCATGTGATTTGATAGGGTTAGTTTGGTTTAGTTTGATTTCGAATTAAAGGAATATCTATTGGGGATGTGAGCTCAGTCAAATTTGATAGATTTAATTTATGGACCATGTCAATGTGCAATAGACCCACTAAGAAGGGGCTATATCGGGCTTATCCTATCTCAGATTTACAAATCCAAAAGGATAGTCTACTGGCCATGGGGTAGAGCAAGCTAACCTAAGGGGTTTCCTTTTGGTGTGCAATGGCTATGCTAGGAAGAAGGCGTAGTAGACTTACATCTTCTAAAGTAGGGAACAATCGCTGGGGTGACTACTGAGTGAATATCGCTAAGGACTTATATCAACTCAAGAGTAGTCAAGCGATTCTTATAGGGAGTTTTGCTGACACTGCCCTAAAGATAGGATGCTTGCTTGGAAATTTATATGTTTGTATGGACCTGTTGGTGTGCAGGGATCCCTGCGAAAGGGCTATGTCATGTGACCTATCTCAGATTTACTTGACCAAGGGAGAATTTGCACATCCACAAGATAAACTTTTCAACTACAGGGGTGGTTAATAGGAAAGGGGAACTATCCAATCTGATAGTAACCTGGGTAGTGTCTAAATGGGGTCACAAAGGACGTGATCTAAATATAGTGCCCATAAGGGAGGAACTACTAGGGGCATTATCCTGAGCCCTAGAAAAGAAAGCTTATAGGTGTACGGTGGCCAACTCAAAAAGAAAGCATAGCAAACTTACATCTGTCATGAATGGTGTATCCTAAGGTGCAAGAACCAACAAACTAAGGTGTATCCATCAGCATAGTGAGAACCAACCAACCTAAGGTGCAGATCGATGTGCAATGATCAATCTAGAAAGCGTATAGGATTACAACTTTCCAAGTAGAACTGATCATAGGGATAGTCTATCATCAGTGGGACATATGCTATCTAACCTAGAGCGACAACTAAGCGGGGGGCTTCGAGAAAGGACTAGACCCAGACTTGAAGCTGTCAGGAGGGAAGGAGCCATAAGGGGACTTATCCTAAACCTCAAATATACCAACCCGGTGCATGAAGGCTAATCCAAGAAGAAAGCATAGACTCACATCCTCTTAAATAAAATCTTGCCAAAAGAATGAGGCACCGAGTTGATGCCCCAAAATTAGGGATTCACATCCCATTTGAGAACAAAGTCTTTTCCACAGTCACCCGGCTTAAAGGGACAAATGAGGGGTGCTTACGGCTATATTTTGATCATGAAATTAGAGGCTGATTACTCTAAAATTCCACCGAGTTTATAGGAAAAGGCATTGATAGCTTCTTTTATGGATTTACAACCAAGACCCCGTTAGGTCAAAAGTGCCACAACTTTTAAACCAAGAGGTCCAATGCATTTTTTTAGAAGAGGTATTGGAGCCCCAAAAAAATTTATTTAGAGGCGCTCAATTTTGTTGATTCTAGAGATGGTCGACACAATGGTTTGGATGAGATATAAAGGCATGAAATTAAGAGTGCTCTTAATCAAGGTTAGCCTACCACCAAAAGAGAGTAAATGAAATTCCCAAACTGAAATTTTATTAAAATTTTTTTGAATAAGGTCATCAAAAGATGAGATCTTTTACGGCCTTTAAAAGCGGAGCCAGGTGTGGAAATGGTTGACTTTGCTTAAAATTAGTAATTATGGAGATTTGATTTAATCTATTGGGAGGAATCTTAGCTGAGGGAATAAAGCAGCATTTTTTGTCATTAAGGAAGAGACCACTAACTTTGCCAAAATCATTTAAGAGATTCTTAATATTTTTAACATGTTGAAGGGAGGCATTATAAAATCATCTGCAAAGCTAAGATGAAAGCAGGAAACCACCATGAGTTTTAAAATCATGTTAGGTTTTTTTGATGAAAAGGTCATTGAGGCTTCTCGAAAGATATTCAAGACAATGATAAAAGAGAAGGAGAAAGTGAAACCATGGCTCGAAGAAAAGAAACCAAGGAACTCACCATTTAAAATGACAGAAAACTAGATGTTAGTGATATAACTTTTTATAAGCTGGATAAAATGATCAGAGAAACCAAACAAATGCAAGATTTGGAAAAGGAAATCCCACGAGAGATTGTCAAAGGCTTTAGAGATGTCTAGTTTAAAAGCATATTACCTCCTGGAAAGAACATCAATGTCACGAACCGCTCTTGAGAGGAGAATATTATCGATATGGCTCTATTTTTAACAAAACTAGTTTGGTTAGGGGAGATGATTTTATGGAGCAGGGGGCTAATCCTATTATTAATAAGTTTAGCAATTAGTTTTTGAAAAAAGGTACAAAGACTAAGTCTAAAGTCACCCAGGATTGAGGATTGATGGTTTTGGGAATAAGGACAATAGAGGTACTTGAAAAATATCTGGGAATAGAGCTACCATTAAAGAAATCAATAACATCATTAACAAGATCAGATTTAATAAAAGGCCAACAATGTTGAAAGAAATTGAAACCATCGGGCAACAAGAATCATTGTTCATGCTATTGAGAAGTACTAATCTCTCGAGGGGCGCATAGTGAGCAAATGGTTATCCTGGTAATCATAAAAGAGATAAGATGGGTGTTGGAGGGGGTTTCTAACGAAGGATTAGAATTTAATAAATTTTGAAAGTGATGTATGACAGAATCCTTGATTTCATGTTTATGGTTTAGGATTAGTTTAGGATTTAGGGTTTAGGGTTTAGGGTTTAAGGTTTAGGGTTATTTAGGTTTATGGTTTAGCGTTATGGTTAGTAGTTCTGATTGAAGGTTTAGACTTAGTTTTAGGGTTTGGGTTAGGGTTTAGGGTTTAGATTTAGGATTTAGGGTTTGGTTTAGAGTTTAAGGTTTAGGATTTTTTTTTCAAATTAGGTATTTGGTAGTTTTAGGTTTTTTAGTTTAGTTTATTTTATTTTATTTTTTATTTAGGTTAATGTTTTATTTTAATTTAGTTTATTTTATTTATTTTAGGTTTTATTTAGTTTAGGTTTTATTTTAATTTTAGTTTAGTTTATTTTTTATTTAGGTTTTATTTTTATTTTAAGGCTTAGGTTTTATTTTAATTTTTTTAGGTTTTAGGTTTTATTTTTTATTTTAGGTTTATTTTTTAGTTTAAGTTTAGAAATTTTTTTTAGTTTATTTTATTTATATTTAGTTTAGGTTTATTTATTTAGGTTTTGTATAGTTTATTTTAGTGTATGTTTAGGTTTATTTTATTTTATTTATTTTAGGTTTAGGGTTTAGTTTTAAATTTTTTTTAAGTTTTATTTTTTAAGTTTATATTTTAGGTTTAGGTTTTTAATTACTTTTTATTTTATTTTATTTTAGGTTTATTATATTTTTATTTTTCGTTTAGTTTTAATTTTATTTGGTTTTATTTTTAAGTTTATTTTATTTTTTTAGTTTTTTTTAGGTGTTTATTTATTTATTTTTAGTTTAGATTTTTTTTTATTTCTAGGTTTAGGTTTAGGTTTTGGTTTTGGTTTTAGGTTAGGTTTTTTTAATTTTTTTATTTAGGTTTAGGTTTTTATTTTTTTTAGGTTTAGGTTTAGGGTTTATTAGGTTAGGGGTTAGTTTGGGTTTAGGGTTTGGGGTTGTGTTTAGGGTTTTGTTATAGGTTTTAGGGTTTTGGGTTTTGGGTTTAGGGGGAGTTTTATTTTTTTATTTTTTTTAAAACTAAGTCAAGTGGTAGTTTTAAGTTAATTTAGTTTATTCTTTATTTATTTTAGTTTATTTTTTTTATTTAGGTTTATTTTTAGTTTTATTTAGTTTAGTTTATTTCTTTTAGGTTTATCAGGTTTTATCTATTTAGGGCTTAGGGTTTAGGGTTTATGGTTAGGATTTAGTGTTTAGTGTTTAGGGTTTGGGGTTTATAATGTAAGGTTTTTTTTTATGTTTTGGGGCTTAGGGTTTTATTTAGATTTAGTTTTAGGGTTTAAGTTTTTTTTTAAGGTTTAGGGTTTGGTGTTTAGTTAGTTTAGTTTATGGTTTAGGGTTTTGGTTTTTTTTAATAGAGAACAAATTCAAATTCAACATTTCTTCTTTTCAATTTAACCAAGTAACACACAAATTTTCTAAGACATAGCGACAACATAGATAAAAAATGAGCATACGCAAATAATAAAAACTTTAGATAACTAGAACCTTCTCTGTATGAGCAGTTCCATAGATGGATCGGTCATTCTTTATTTTCTCTCGTTCCCATCAAAACCTCTCTTGAATAGCAAGATCCACCATCATATCCCCAATCACTCACTTTCGGCCACCACCATGACTAATCTCTGTCCTCCTCCTCCATGCATACTCGAGCCCCTCCATATCCACCAGCATCTCCAGATCCCCCACCACCACTGCGATAACTGTCACCTCTGTCTTTGCCTCCACCACCAGATCTAAACTGAGCCTAGTTGACAGTGATGTTCCTGCCATCAAGGTTTTGTCCATTCTTATGGTTTAGGTTTAGGTTTAGGTTTTAGGGTTTAAGTTTATTATTTTATTTATTTAGTTACTTTTTTGTATAGGTTTAGGGTTTAGGTTTTTTTAGGTTTAGGATTAAAAGTTTAGGGTTTAGGGTTTAGGATTTAAGGTTTAAGGTTCAGGATTTAGGGTTTAGGATTTTAAGGATTATGCTTTTAGGGTTTACAGTTTAGGATTTAGGGTTTAGGGTTTTTAGGGTTTAAGGTTTAGGGTTGTAAACTTAAGGGTTTAGGGTTTAGGATTTAGGGTTTATGGTTTTTTTAAAATTAAGTAAACCTATAGGTTTTGATTTATTTAGTTTATTTAGTATTTATTTTTATTTATTTTTTATTTTATTTTTATTTAGGTTTATTTTTTATTTTTTAGTTTAGTTTATTTATTTTAGGTTTATTTATTTTAGATTTCTTTTTTTATTTTAGTTTATTTTTTTGGTTTAGCTTTTTTTTTAGTTGAGTTTTATTTTTATTTTACTTTTAAGGTTTAGGTTTTATTTTTTATTTTTAGGTTTAGGTTTAGGTTTTTATTTTATTTGTTTAGGTTTTGGTTTTAGGTTTTTATTTAAGTTTATTTTTAGGTTTTTTTTTCTGTTTAGGTTTAGGTTTATTTTTAGTTAATTTTATTATATTTAGTTTAGGTTTAGGTTTAGGTTTAGTTTATTTTAGGATTAGGTTTAGGTTTTATTTATTTTAGTTTAGTTTATTTTTTAGGTTTAGGTTTATTTTATGTTGTTTATATTTTTTATTTTAGGTTTAGGTCTTTTTTTTAATTTAGGGTTTAGGTTTTATTTTTTTTATTTTAGGTTTTATTTTAAAGCTTATTTTATTTTTAGGCTTAGGTTTTATTTACTTTTCATTTTATTTTATTTTAGGTTTATTTATTATTTTTTATGTTTAGTTTTTTTATTTTATTTAGGTTTTAATTGAGTTTATTTTATTTTTAGTTTAGTTTAGGTTTTATTTATTTTATTTTTATTTTTTATTAGTTTATTTTATTTAATTTTAGGTTTAGGTTTAGGTTTTAGTTTCATTTTATTTTATTTTATTTAGGTTTTATTTATTTTATTTTATTTTTTAGGGTTTTGTTTAGTTTAGGTTTAGGTTTAGGTTTAGGGTTTAGGGTTTTGTTTGGCTAGTGTTTAGGGTTTTAGGGGTTTAGTTTAGGGATTAGGTTAAGGGTTTTTAGGGTTAGTTTAGGATTTAAGGTTTAGAGTTTAGTGTTTAGGCTTTAGGGTTTAGGTTTACGGTTTAGGGTTAGATTAGAGTTTAGGGTTTAGGGTTTTAGGGTTTACGGTTCAGGGTTTAGGGTTTAGGGTTTAAGATTAGGGTTAGGGTTAAGGGTTTAGGATTTACCATTTAGGGTCTAGGATTTAGGGTTTAGGGTTAGTTTTATTGTTTAGGGTTTAGGGTTTAGGGTTTAGG
The DNA here is from genome assembly GCA_021442155.1 of Cymbidium sinense. Classification (NCBI taxonomy): domain Eukaryota; kingdom Viridiplantae; phylum Streptophyta; class Magnoliopsida; order Asparagales; family Orchidaceae; genus Cymbidium; species Cymbidium sinense. Next base: position 168,423,451 of record CM038214.1, read on the forward strand.
ATTTAGGTTTTTTTAAAAAAATTAAATAAACCGGTAGGTTTAGGTTTATTTAGTTTATTTTTTTTTATTTTAGCTCATTTTTTTATTTTTTTTAGATTTATTTTTTATTTTTATTTTGTTTAGTTTATTTATTTTAATTTAGGTTTTTTTATTTTAGCTTATTTTTGGGTTTGGTTTAGGTTTATGTTTATTTTTTAGCTTAGTTTTATTTTTATTTTATTTTTTTGGTTTAGGTTTTATTTTTTATTTTTTATTTTTAAATTTTTATTTTATTTTTTTAGGTTTAGGATTTAGGTTTTCATTTTAGGTTAATTTTTAGGTTTTTTTTTTAGTTTAGGTTTAGGTTAGTTTTTAGTTTTCTTATTTTATTTTGTTTAGGGTTTAGGTTCAAGTTTAGGTTTTATTTATTTTAGTTTAGTTTTTTTTTAGTTTAGGTTTATGTTTATTTTATTTTGTTTATTTTAGGTTTTTTTTTTAGTTTAGAGTTTATGTTTTATTTTTTATTTATTTTAAGTTTTATTTTTAGGTTTATTTTTTATTTAGTTTTTTATTTTATTTAGGGTTTTGTGCCACCATCCTTAAAGTTCTTTGATGGCAGTGGGAACCCACGATAACACATTGCACACTTTAGAGCTGAGTGTTGCAACATCGGTGGCAGTAATGCACTCCTCTTCTGCCTTTTCGTTAGCAGTCTGTCAGGTGTTGCATTTGATTGGCGCGCCAATGGTTTAGTGAAGACTTTTGTAGAGTTGGAGCACCTCTTCATCAAGAGGTTTGCTAGAGCTCAACGCAGTGGGTGATTGTAGGCGACCTTATTGTAGAGAAACAGTAACTCAATGAGTCCCTTATTGATTACATTCTCATGTGGCACAATGAAAAGGAACCACAACTATTGACTGCCATTGAGATTTTTCTCAAGAATATCCATGGCAGATCACCTTCATGCTTAAGGGCTTTACCATCAAAACATTCAAGAAATTAATCAACAAGGCCTACAATAGGATGCCAAGCGGTTGCCCTGGATGAATCATCTAGGCCCAAGCCCACAGAAAGTGTTTGAGAAGAAGTTAGGGATAGTTATGTCTGGATGAGGAAGCGGCCATAGAGTTCACTATGAGAGACTATGGTCGACCTCCTTTTCCACCTCCTCTTCCACCACCTCATCATCATCACCCACCAACAATCATTTCCACAACCTAAGTAGCCACCCAACAGCGGTATTCATATCCATCGCTAGGTAGCTACTTTTCTCTTGCCGATATATTGAATAAGCCTTATTCATTCAAGAGGGAGGTAGTTAGAAAAATCTTTAAGAATCCCTTAAAGAAACTTGACTTTCAATTACTAGAGCCTAAGAGGCTTGAGGAAGTGGGCAAGAGCGATGATCCTAGCTATTTCCCTTACCATCGCATGTTAGGCCATGTCTTAGAGGATTGTAACCCTTTTAAGGACTAGCTTGAGCGCAGCTACAAGTTGATAGCCATAGTTATCTCTAAAGAATACTTATTAGAACAACCTTCTAGTTCTGTTAGAGTAATCCTTAGGGATACTTGCGATCCTCTTAAGACCAAAGAAGGTTAGGATATCTCCCTATACTGAATCTCTAAGAAGATCATTTCTAAGATCAAGAAGCTTTCCTTGCAGGTGCCTGAAGTAGCTCAAACCTCTAACATAAAGGAATGTTTGCTAGTTGCAAAGGACCACTCGGGGAGGGTGATAGCCCAGCGCAGCAGCTCACCATACTTTCCCGGGATAGTCCAGAAGTGTAGCCACCGTCCAAGTCCAATACTCCCTCCATTGTTGCAGCTACCACCTCTTCTGCTAGATCCTCTTCTACCGACAGGAGCATTGTATCTACAAAAAAGGGCACTAAATCCCTTACTCCACTTACTTTACTTGATTTCTATCATGTACCTCTACTCAAAAAGAAATTAATGAAGAAAGCTAATTCTAGTTATAAATTGCCACTTTTGATGATCTTGATTTTATTCCTATTAAAAGCTCTCCGAGTCTAAATAAAAATAATAGATTTAGTAGTTCTGATCCTTTTTTTTTTATTCAGAGTCATACTATCCTTCTTTGAATCAATCCAGTTCACCTCTTGAGATTGACTTGGAGTCAACTGACTCTGAGGATCCCATAGGAGAAGTTGTAGGTATGCTAAATGGGAAGGTAAAACTTTCAACAAGCTCATTCCAAGAAGTCGTCAACCTATGTAGTGGCAAGTTACGCCTCCAGGGTAGCACCGGGGATAAGGGTAAAGCAAGTCATTGGTTCTAGTGTGTAGATAGTCCCTCCATAGGATGCTCCACCCATGGATATGATTCTGGAGGACCAAGCCAGAGTTGATTACAATGTCCTAGCTCACCTTAGAAAGTTTTCAGTTAAGTTATGCATATACGATGCCATATCTTATACAAAGAGATGAGGAAATCTCTAATCTAGGCCTTAATTGATCTAGAGATATGCATAGCTTAGCTAACTAGAACTAAAGAGGAGGCATGCAACTCGAAGGATATCTTAGGCATTACATTCAACGATGAAGACTTACTCATAGGGACGGAGCATAAGCCTCTTTACATTATGGTGGGGTTGGCTATCTCAAAGTTTTGGTTGACCCAGGTGTATCAATCAATATTATGACTCCAAAAAGAAAGGATGATGTTGAGAGGATTCAATAAACAAAGTGAGAGGGCTTTGTGGTGTTTATTTTGGATGTGGGGACACCATGTGGATCATAAGGGGTACTTTTTTAAGGATGAGGTACAACATTGAGGTATGATATACTATCTTCAAAGATAGAGGTATCACCCTACAATTGACCTAATCATGTAATAAGGACTCCTAAGGCATGAAGGGTCTTCGAATGTACGAGAGATTTTTTTCCTACTTTATATGGATGAATAAAGTAGGGTTTATATTAAACTAGGTTCATAAGTTCCAATTGGAGGCAAGCCTCCATAGTTAATTACATCTTAAGAAATGAAATTTTCTAAGAATACTCTAAAGTAGACAATTATCATCTCCAAAGATTTCAAGGTTAGGTCAAAATATTGGTTGTATTTTGAAAATCAATTAGGAAAGCTCAAGGAGAAGACTAAATTTTGGAATCCAAATGAAATAAGTAGGAAATGCTCATGATACTAGGAAGCCTAGTGAGCATTCCAATCTATCCTATGGTTAGGCTTTATAATGAATTGAGGAGATTTATATATTTTGAGTTGAAATTTAATTAGATTACTAGGGCTTATAATCAACCAACATAAGGTTGTAGGAATGCATAAGAGGTGAGGATTTATACTTGTAGCCCGAAGGAAATAGCTAACTCAGATCTTAAATCTAGGGAGCTTTAGTTCAGTCTTATACTTGTAGCCCGAAGTAAATTCAAATAGCTAACTCCTATGACCTTAAAATCATGTAGTTGTCTTATGAATTGCAAGATAGCTAAGGATGCGTGGTGAAAATTTCTTAAAAGAAATGTATACTTCCATTTCACTCTATACAAGATAAAATGAAGATAGAAATATACTTTCTTTTTTTATGCATTTTGAGACCACGTAGATCCAGATGTTCTTATTAAGGTGATCGTATGACATTGAGTAGTACACTATCTCGAAAGATTGAAGTCACTACTATAATGGACCTAATCGAATAAGGACTCCAAGGACAATGGGTTTGATGTGTACTGAGTTTCTTTCCCTACTTTACAAGAAAATAAAGCGGGGTTTATTTTAAATTTGGGTTCATTAAGTTCCCTACAGGGGAAAGCCCCCATAGTTAATTACATCTTAATGAAGGGGATTCCTTATGAATACTCTCGATTAAGGTAAATGATCATTGTCTCTATAGATTGCAATAAGTTGGACTATTAATTGATTAGTTTAATTTGGAAGATCAAATGGGATTGATCAAAGAGAGGGAGTTATTATTGAAGCCAAATAAAGATAAAGGAGATGCTCGGTGATAGAAAATCTAGCATCTCAAACTATCCTATGGTGGGGCTTTACATTTTTGAAATTAATTTAATATATTTGAGTTGAATTTTTCATTAGAAATTTATGGCTTATGATTCCACAACACAAGATTATGGAAATGCCTAGGAGGTGAGGATTTATACTTTTGGCCCAAAAGAGAGAAGCAACCTCAAAACCTAAATCTATGGAGCTTTGGCGAAGACCAAAAGCACAACCTAAATCTAAGTCAAAATTGGGTATATGGTTTACCTCCATAAGAGAGAGTAAACTACTCATTTATTTAAAATCTCCTAGTGGTGCCAACTAACTCCTCCTATGATTTTAATTTCATGTAGGCAAGTCATATGCTTTATGCAAGATAGCTAGGCTATTATTTATTTAGATAGAGACTAAGTCCTTAAACTCACTCCCTAAGAGACTAGATCATATAAAGGCATGAAAAATGACCTAGATCTAATGCAAAACATATTACATATTATTTTCATTTTGACGATCATTTTGACTGCTTATAGGATTCATATGCCAAATGCATGAGAAGTAAGATTATTGGCCAAAATCAGTGAGAAGGAAGGAGGTGTGTTTCCACCATGGCTCTCAAAGTCAAGCCAAGTTTTTCTGGTAAATATGGAAGCCCTCCAATCAAGAGTGAAATAAGCCTTATAAAAGAAATACTCATCCAGCTAAGGGGTTGCTAATTCTTTTATCTTGATTTTTAACTTAGGCTTTAAGTGAGGTTATGAGTTATTTATTTTTACTTTTGAGTTGATTAATTTGATAAAAGATTTTTTTTTTCCCTGAGAACCTAATTTTCATCCAAGCCATACATCAAGCAAGAAAGAAACTAGGAAAAGGATGCCATCTTAATGCACAAGCTAAACAAATCATCAATCAATTTATAAAGCTAACATAAAAGAATAAGAGGCCATTTATGGTCAGGCACCACTGTACAAACCTAAAAACAAATTGGGTATGATACCCTTATCAGATTATAAATGAATTAATTTACAATCAAGTAAGAAAATTCATGTTATAGGGGCCTTCAAGCTTCATTTCTTCATTCTTCTTTTCTTCTTTCTTCTTTCTTCTTTGGTTTCTTCTTTTGGATGGTTGGAATGTGGATGCTCCAAAGGCTTCACATGGTACATAAGATGAGATTTATCACCAAAGCTCATCCTAATCCCCATAACAATCATTCCAAAATCCTAATTGCCAAAAATTATATGAAAATGGACAAATAAAAATCTAACTAACACCTGCAAAATAGAGATTAGATAAAACAAACCATACAAATCCCAAGCATATATATTGGACATAAACTTACACATGGGTGACTAGGTCCACCTATTGGATTATGCTTAGGTATAAGCACTGCGGCAAAAGATTTATATTTTTATTTATTACAGCAGCACAATCCAGAAGATAATGGTTAGACAAAGATCACCCTACCATTTTTACACTCTAACATCACTAAAACAAAACATCAAAAACAAAAGTAAACATCAAACCATGTGCCTAATCTAAAGCTAGAAGTTGTGACTTAGCCTTTGTGTGCTTTTAAGGTTTATGTGGTAGCTTTAAGTTAGAGTTTTCTAAGTGTAAAGAGTGTTCAACTTAGAGGGGGGTTTTGTTTAAGTTATTTAGTTATCTTGGGTTGATTTTATTTTATTTTTTGATTAGGTTCAATTGAATCCTACAATTAATTACTAGGTTATAAAGAGAGGGAAAGAGAAGAAAAAAATTACTCTTTCCTTCCCTACTTCTAAAGTAGATTCACATTTTAGTTTTGTTTAGTGAACATTTTATTATGTGTTTTAATTAATCATAAGTTTAGATCAACTCTAAACAAGTCTATTCAAAAGAAAGGCATTTTAAGATTAAGCAAAGTGAATTAATATCACAAAATACACATCACTTGATTTCTTTCCCAACATGTATAACATGCACATGGATGAATCCTAATCATATCTATACACATCAAATGGGAATGTTTAGCATACTTTATGATGAATGCTAAATAAGTTACTTAAGAAAATTTGAATGCTTATGATGCATGATTTTCATTAAGTAGAAAAGGGCAATTTCTTATCCAATTTTCACATTCACACATGAATGTATGAAAGGCATAAGTGAGTACGGTGCCATTTTTAGCACCAGTGGTGTAAGGTACAAGACCCACTTAGGGAAACTTAAAGCATCGCAACCCTTGGTTGTCATGACCTTCCTTTAGCATATACAAAAGAAATGAATGGAAAAAAAGAATGCAAAAAGTTATACTTGATTGTTTGATTTGTTTATGCAATTTATATGTGTGAATATGAAGATCTAGGTTATAACATGGAAGGGGATAAGAGTAGATCACTCTGTTATGTTGTTTTAAAAGAACTATTCGCTTTGCAAATCTTATTCAAATCCATGTTAAGAGGAAAGAAAGGAAGCGAACATAAGACACATTTTTATATTCACATGCAAACTTATAAATAAGATATAAGTAACACACTTTCAATTTTGATAATTGATTCATATATTTTGAAAATAATTTGGAATTTAATAGTGATAATAGCCATTCATATTTTTTAGCCAAAACATGCATTTTGACATAAAGAAAACATTTTCATTTTAATTTTATTTTTGAAAAGCATGAATGCATGAAATCCATATGACATACACATTTAGCATGCTAGGGAAGAAATAAATTGATGAAATCAATGTAAATTCATCCACCCTAATTAATTCTAAAGACAATCTTATGAAATAAGAGAGCTTAAATCAAATCAAGTTGTTTTTTAAAGAAGGTTTGATTTTTTGTGAGTTTGATTTAATTTGAGAAATGTGAGGTAATTTTGCTGTTCCTAACCCATTCCCACATGTGTATGATATTTAAATTCAATTTTTAGATGATTAGATCTATTTTATATTTTTGATTAGTTTAAGGTATGAATTAAGTGTGTTAATTACCCCTTACCTATACCACCTTTTAATCAAATAATTACAATGAGCATAAAACCACACAAGGAATTTAAATTAGCAATGCACCTAGTAAGAAAAGGGCCAGATGCATTTGCCTCATGATTAATGATTAATTAAACTAAGGGGTTTAACTTAAGTACTTTCATAACTCCCCATGTGAGTTGGATTTTGATTTCTTTAATTGTACTTAGGATCTTAGACACCTAGCATCTACCCAAGAAAGATTAATTAAGTTCTAGAAAGTTTTAAAAACTAATTAAGGGGTAGTGAATTACCCTTTAAAGATGGAATAAGGAAGAAAAGGGGTTTAGGAAATATATTGAGGAAAGTATCTCAAAATTACTCCCCAAACCTCATATTCACTTAATGAATCTTAATTAACTTAATTAAAGGGTTAAACCACTAATTATACCCTTAATTAATCCTAATTATATTAAAGGGGGAATTAGAGCAATTCCCTAATTAAGCAAAATCCCAAGAAAATTAGGGAGGTAGTCATATCACTAATCATACACAAGAAGTTTGGGATTAATCGGTAATTATAGGGTAATTAGCAAAATAACATTCCCAATAAAACCTAAATTCATAGAAAAGAACTATTCAAAATTAATTAAAATTAATTTTAGAATATTCTATGTTCAATTATCTTTCCAATGCAATTTTATCATATTTGTTTGATTTTTCTAGGCTTAGATACAAATTTAGGAAGGTTTGGTGATTAAATAATAATTAAAAAGCCTAGTTATATGTTTAATCCATTACCATTGGACCACTAACGCAGCATGGACTTTTCACATGGCGTGACAAGATTGGGTCTTTTACTTATCACATCATAGCGCCGCATCAGCGGCAGTACTATATGTATTCTCTTTAGCCGTTCGATCAAGGATCAGATGGTTGAGATTTAAGCTGCAGTTGTAAAGGGTGAAACATAGGATGCTACGTGTTTTAATCTTGATCATCCATTCAAAATGTGCGGATGGACGGTCAGAGATTCATCCTAATTCCCAATGAGCAATGGAGACCGTCTATGTTCTATGGCAAGATTCAAGCTCGATTGAGCTCAAATTGAGCTAAAATTTAGCCCACACCTTCATCATAGAATGGAGATCATATCCAGCTACTAGTTTATGATGCAATGAAAATTTCTTTCACAAAGCTCTACACTATGGCTAGATTAAGGCATGTGGTCATGTGCTTGAATTGTGTGGAAGGAGGATTCCAAGTGGTCATTTGTTTTACTGGGTTTTAAAAACCCATTGGTGCACCACTCCCTAGTGTTCACTTGATCCACTAAGAGGGTGTTAAGTGGTTATGGAGAGGATTTGACCAAATTCTAAGTGGATATGGCCTTGGGGTAAAATGGTCATTTGACTTTGATTTAACTTTGGGCATATTTGGTATGATGAGAAAATAGGTTTGGCCAAGCTTTATTGAATTTGGAGTTTATTTGATGTGATTTGGCTCATGTTGACCCATTTAGGTCAAAATGGGTCAAGTTAAGGTGACCAATTGGTCAAATTAGGTCAAACCAAAGGCTGGGTCAAGTTCATATGACCATTTGAAATATTTTAGTGTCTTTGGTTTGATGCAATTTGGTTTAGGTTTGAATTTGGTTCAATTGAGTTCATTTAGGTCAAATGGGTCAAGTTGAATTTGACCCATTTGACCTAGGTTGGTCTTGGGTTGATTTAGGTTTAGTTGGTCATATGAAATAGATTGGTATCTTTGTTTCCAATTAATTTTACTTAAGATTAAATTTGGTCAATATGACCCTTTAGGTCAAGTTAGGTTGAAGGTCAATTGGGCTAGGTTAGGTCTAGTTAGCCAATTGAAGCATTAGTCAAGTTTCGCAATCATTTTGGGATGAACTTGACCCATTGGTTTCAATCAATTGGGCTTAGATCAAGTTTTGATACATTTTAGGTCAAGTTGGATCAAAACTAGGTCAAGTGGCCAATTAAGCTCATAGTTAAACATTGATCATGAATGAAGATCATTGGTTTTCAATTTATATGGTGGATTTTATATTTTGGCTATGTTGGGCTTCGTTTTGGCTAAGTGCTGACTTGGTCAACCCTTAGGTTTGACTTGGTTTGACCTAATTTGAGTGGTTGATCATCTCATGATGATTGTTGATCATGATGAGAGGCATAAGTGGGCTTAGTTCAATTTTATTTGGTTAGGATTAGAATTTGGCTCATAAGGGTACTTTAGGTTACTTTAAGTCAGTTGGCTTAATTAGCCTCATGTTCAATTCGATTAATTTTGATGATAAACAAATGCTTGGATGATGTTCTAATGAATATTTTATATTTGTATTCAATTGCTAATTATATATCTAATACATTAGAGGAAATTGCAAGAGTAGAAGAATGAAAAGGATAATGTGAAGCTCAAAATATAATATTTTGGGTTATATGACTATCCATATGAGTTCATTGGCAAGAATCAATTTGCTCACAACTTAACATATTATTTTAATGAGGTTAATTTATATAAATCTTTATTTAATTAACATTCAATTATATGTTTTCATAGCATTAAAATTATCAAAGTAATAAATGATAAAAACTATTAAGTATAATTATTTTATTTAATTAATATAATTAAGTATTTTAATATAATTTGTTGGTTATAAGATAACTAACATATTTATTATTATAAATAAATTATATCATAATTTTAAATGTCACATGTCAAAATTAACAAAAATATATAAAATTTTGTATTTTAGCCAAAGTCATTTTCTAATCAAAGAATTCATATGATTTCATCTCCAACGTTCCTTGGATTTTGCCTTTAATTTAATAGGTTACATGACCCGCTTTTGATTAAAATTGAATTTATTATGATTTTCTAAACATTAGCTGATTTTTTAATGAATGCATGTTACATGCTTTGAATATATTAAGAGCCATATTTGGTTACTTTTGACTTTCCATGTGAATAGCCAAAATGCTAAATTTAATATTTATTTAATATAAATTATATTTTTTTGAATATTAAATTATTAGATGATAACATGAGGTTTGCATGATATATTTTTAAAATATGATCTTCTTGCCTATAAATAGCCCTCATTCTTTTCATGAAAGTATTCCTCATTCAAAATTCAAAATCCCTCTAGCAAATCTAAGAAAAAATTCTTAGATTTTTCGTCCAAGTGTTCTCCAAATATTGCAAGATCAAATCCTTGGTTTGGAAGCTTCAACATATTCAACTAAGCAAGCCTTCTCAAATTACTTGAGTTTGTTTTCTTGGTTTTAATCCTCTTTAGTTGTTCATGCTATTTTCACCATCTATTTATTCTTTCCAATTTATACTTTTGGTGGATTAGTCTTTGGACATTATTTTTTACATCAAAGTTTCTCAATCATTTTTTTTTGATAAACTCTTGTGATAGTTTGTAGGATCTAATTCAACTTACTAAAATTTTAACTTCCTACAAATTTATTTTGGTTTCTTGAAATATTTCTTCATTATTATTTTGAAAGATCATTTATTCTTAGATCTATTTTAGAAGTATATTTTAGGCATTTAAAATAAATTATTATGCTGAAATTATTTTTATATTTGCTAGATCTCTCTTTTAATTAAAAGCTTACTAGCATACTTAGATCTAGCATATACTCATTTTATTTAAGTACATGTGATCATTAGCATTAATTGAAAGAATCTTTTGGAAAAATAAAATAAATTATTCCTTGCTGAAATTTATTTTATTGTAAAAGAATATTGTGAAATTATTTTGAAATCATTTTTAAACATCTTAGTAAGATCACTTTAAGATATTTATTTCAATATTAAGTGAGCATATTATCTTGCCAAAATTCTTATGTTGAAAGTGATCATTTATAAGTTGTGAGATCATTGGACAGCTTGGTATATTTGTGAGAGTTTATTTTATCAAAATTTATTATTTTGTATTTTTCTTTTTGTATAAAATTTATTTTGGGGTTGTACTCACCTTTTAGGAGAGTACATATTATTGTAGGGGTTGTACTACCCGTTATAGGAGAATATTTGTAAACTATTTTTGCATTTAGTGGATTCTAGGGGGTGGCTAGCGTGGCGAGGTTGGTGTTTGGAACCACTTAAAATTGTGTGTATTGTCTCTCTTTACTTTCTTGCTTTTATTTTTCTTTGCATTAAGTATTGTATCTGTCTTTATAAAATCAAAATTAATTTTTTACAAAAAATTAAAATTTAAGATTTAAGTTTTAAAACTTTTAATATCCAATTCACTCTTGGGTGCTATAGTGACTCACAATTGGTATCAGAGCCTAGGCTCTTTTATTGGCTTAACATCCAAGAGTAGATCTTTTCACTATGGCACAAGGTTTCCTAAAGGGTTCACTACCAGAGGGACAATCCACACATAGACATCCACTTTTAGTTAATGTACCATTTGACTATTGGAAAAATAGAATTAGTACATTTTTAAGAGGTCAAGATGCACGCATGTGGTATATGCTGACACATCAATATCATACACCCACAGTAGAAGTAAATGGAATTAAAGTAGAAAAACCTTTTGAGGAATTATCTGAAAGATAACTTGATGAATTAAATGCTAGCCTTGTAATACTTTACATTGTGCTTTATTACCTGATGATTACATGAAAATTTCTATGTTAAGTGAAGCAAAAGAAATATGGGATAAACTCATTATAACTTATGAAGGAACTAGTGAAGTTAAAGATGCTCACATAAATAGACTTGTTCATGAATATGAGTTATTTCATATGTCTCCTTCGAATCTATTTCTAATATGTATACTAGATTCATGAAAATAATTAACACATTGCATTCTCTTGGAAAACATATAGGAATCAAGACTTAGTCTATAAGATTCTTAGATGTCTTCAAAGAATGGGAAGCTAAATGCTATTATTAGTGAAGCTAAGGATTTATCTTCTTATCCACTTGATCAGCTTTTGGGTTCTTTGATAGCACATGAACATGTTATTGCTCAAAGGGATAAGATGGATAACTCAACAAAAAGGGAGAAGGACAAAGGAAAAGCCATTGCATTACAAGTTGATGATCTTTGAGCATAACACCTCAAGCTCGGATGGTGATAGTGATGAGGTGGTCATGCTATCCAAAAGGCTTTGGAACTTGCTAAGGAAGAAGAATCAAAGGTATAAAAATTATAAAAACTATAAATTTCAAACTAAAAAATTTCCTACAGGTGAAGGGATCATTTGCTACCATTGTAAAAAACCTAGATACATAAGAGGTGATTATCGAACTTCTTTGAATCAAAGAAGAAAGAGATTGATGTGAAAAGAAGAAAAAAATGAAGGAAAAAGTACCATAAGAAGAAGACCGCTTTATGGGCCAATCAGATTCAAATGAATCAAGTACTTGCTCATCGATGAAGAGGTCAACATATGTCTTATGGTGGAGAATACTTAGATTCTCAAGAGGTATGTAATGATATATCTTATGATGAATTAGATGATGCTTTTAATGATTTAGTTATTGAATATAAAAAATTAAAAGAAATACATAACCTTAGAAAAGTAACATAAAATTTAGATATGCATTTTGTGATTTAAAAAATGAATGTGATAATTTAAAAGGTAAAAATACTTCTTTATTAAATTGTTCCTTACTTGTTTGTAAACTTGAAAGAGAATATCTTGTTAAAAGCAAGTTTAAAATTATGTTTGAAATCATAAGTTCATTATAATACTTCATCAAGAAAAATATTTAATAGAAATTATTTGCATCATACACATCCCACTCATATACCTTAGAATTATGCTAAGTCATATGCAAACACTAATGTTTGGTGCAACTATTGTGATAGAAAAGGGCATATTTCATTTGATTGCTATGCATGTAAATTACAAAACACTAAGCAATCATCTTATGTATGGGTACCAAAAGGTACAAGCACTACACAAATGCATGCTAGATATCTTCAAATATAGAATGTGGACCCAAACATGTTTGGGTTCCAGAAGTTAACATGTGAGTTTCTTTTGTAGGAATGCCTTCAAAGCAAAATCAAAGAAGGCATGTGGTACTTGGGCAGTGGATGTTCAAGAAATATATGGAGATAAAGATAAATTCATAACTTTAGAATCAAGTGATGGAGGATTTGTTACATATGGAGATAATGCAAAGGAAAATCATTGGCATTGGTTCTATTTGTAAGAATTCTATCACTTTAGATAAAGTTTTTCTAGTAGAAGGATTAAAACATAATTTAATTTCTATTAGTCAATTATGTGATAAAGGTTTGAATGTAGTATTCCATGCATCATGTTGCATTATAAAAAATAATGAAAATGTTTTGTTAGTAGGACAAAGATATAAAAATATTTATGTCATTGATATGATAGTGTGAATTTGAATTTACTTTGTTTTAAAAGCACTCATGATGATATATGGTTATGGCATAGAGACTATGTCATATTAACATGCACACACTTAATAAAATTGCCAAACTTGATTTAGTAGTTGGATTGCCTAAATTAAATTTTCATTCAAACTATGTTTGTGATGCATGTATTCATGGTAAGCATTTTAGAAGCTCATTTAAAAGTAAAAATATTATTTCTACTTTTAGAATTGTTGCACATGGATTTATTGGTCTAAGCACCACTAGCTTAGGTGGAAAAATTATGGTTTTGTGATTGTTGATGATTTCTCTAGATATACTTGGGTTTTATTTGTAACTTACAAGGATGATGTTTTTTGGTGAGTTTAGAAAGTTTTCTAAATATATTCAAAGAGAACAAGGAATTTTGATTAATAGGGTTCAAAGCGATCATGGTGGCAAATTTGAAAATAAATTATTTGAGGATTATTGTGATGAACATGGGATTAGACATAATTTTTTTGCACTAGAACTCCCCAACAAAATGGAGTAGTAGAGAAAAAATAGAATATTAGTGAATTAAATAGATTCTATGCTTGATGAGTATAAATTGCCAAAATATTTTGAAGGCGATATCGCATGTTATGTAATGAATAGGATCTATTTTAGACCAATTTTGAAGAAGACACCCTATGAATTGTTTTTTGGAAAGAAGCCTAAGATTGAATACTTTCATGTATTTGGAAGTAAATGCTTTATTTTGAATAATGGAAAAGATCATTTAGGTAAGTTTGATTGCAAATCGATGATGGTATTTTCTTAGGATACTCTCTTTCTAGTAGAGCTTTAGAGTTTACAATAAAAGAAAAATGATTGTAGAAGAATCAATACATGTTATTTTTGATAAAAATTTGATTGATTCTATTAGAAATCAAGTGATTGATGAAGAGATTGATAACTTTAAGAAAATATCTTTAGAAGATAATATGGATGATTCATTGCCTAAAGAATGGAAATATAATAAAATCATCCAAAGGAACTAATTATAGGAGATCCTTCAAAAGGAGTTATGACTAGAAGACATAGTAGAGAAGTTGTAGATCATTCAACATTTTATCGAGGTTGAACCTAAAAATTTAGAAGAAGCATTAAAAGATAATTTTGGATTATTCATGGAAGAGAGTTGAATCGATTTGTAGAAATGATGTTTGGGAATTAGTCCCAAGACCCCAAGATCAAAATGTCATTGGAAAAAATGGATCTTTAGGAATAAGCTAGATGATTCAGGTTGTATTGTTAGAAATAAAGCTAGGTTAGTTGCACAAGGGTACACACAAGTTGAAGGTATAGATTTTGAAGAATCTTTTGCACCTATACCAAGACTAGAAGCTATCAGGTTACCCCTTTCTTATGCATATTTTAGAAATTTTAAACTTTTTCAAATGGATGTCAAAAGTGTATTTTTGAATGGATTTATTGACCAAAATGTATTTGTAGAGCAACCACCTAGATTTGAGAGCCTTGATTTTCCAAATCATGTGTATAAATTAAAGAAAGCCTTATATGGTTTAAAACAGCTCCTCGTGCTTGGTATGATAAGTTAAGTAGCTTTTTGAGATCATGGATTTAGAAAGAGTAGATACCACCATATTCCTTAAGAGCATAGATGATGATTTGATTGTGGTACAAGTGTATGTAGATGATATATTATTTGGAAGTACAAATGAATCTTTATGCCATGAGTTCTCATCTTTGATGTCTAAAGAGTTTGAAATGAGTATGATGGGAGAACTTAATTTTTTCTTAAGACTTCAAGTGAAGCAAAAAGAAAATGGCACATTCATCTTTCAAACTAAGTATACAAATGAATTGCTTGAGAGGTTTGACATGAAAAGATTTAAATCTAGTAAAACTCCTATGAGCCCATCTATAAAATTGGATTTAGATGAATTAGGAAAATCATCAAAAACTTTATAGGAGTATGATAGGTTCACTTTTATACCTTGCTAGTAGGCCGATATTATGTTTGCTCTTTGTTTGTGTGCTCATTTTCAGCCAACCGAAGAATCTTATTTAATAGTCAAGCATATCTTTCGGTATTTTGATAGGCACTACTAGGTTAGGTTTATGGTATCCTAAAATTCTTTATCATGTGATTTGGTTGCTTTTACGATCTGATTTTGCGGGCAAAGTAGATAGAAAAGCACATCACATGTCATTTTTTAGGATCATTACTTGTGTCTTGGTCATCTAGGAAACAAAATTTGTAGCTTTATCCACTGAGTACATAGTTGGTGTTGTGTTTTTCAGTCCTTTGGTTAAAGCAACAATTAGAAGATTTTGGTATTAAGCAAGATCACATTCTAGTTATGTGACAATACTAGTGCTATTAGTTTGACTAAAATCCTATCCAAAGACACGAACCAAGCATATAGAAATTAGACATCATTTTATTAGGGATCATGTTTTGAAAGGTGATGTTAATATTAATTTTATTAACGATTTACAAATTAGATATTTTACAAAACCCTTACCGGAAGAACATTTTTTACTTTAAGATCGCTTGGAATGTTAGATCCTAATATTTAAAATTGTATGTAGTTTGTTCTCACTTTTTGATGTTGTCAAAAGTGGGAGAAGAGTAAAATGTTGGTTAGTATTAAGTCTATTTCATGCATACATTTAGGGGGAGCAACATTATTCATCTCTTATGCATAATTTTTTTTAAGAGAATTTTTTTTCAAAAACTATGATGAAAGGTCAATTTGCACCTTCATCAAAATCAAAACCCAACATTAGTTTGTCATCATCAAAAAGGGGGAGATTGTTGGCTTAATTAGCCTCATGTTCAATTCAATTAATTTTGATGATAACAAATGCTTAGATGTTCTAATGAATATTTTATGTGTTTGATATATCAATTGCTAATTATATATACATTAGAGAAAATTGCAAGAGTTGAAGAATGAAAAGGATAATGTGAAGCTCAAAATACAATATTTTGGGTTATATGACTATTCATATGAGTTCATTGGCATGAATTAATTTGCTCAACTTAACATATTATTTTAATGAGGTTAATTTATATAAATCTTTTTTAATTAACATTCAATTATATGTTTCATACATAGCATTAAAATTATCAAAGTAATAAATGATAAAAACTATTAAGTATAATTATTTTATTTACTTAATATAATTAAGTATTTTAATTTAATTTGCTGGTTATAAGATAACTAACATATTTATGATTATATATAAATTATATCATAATTTTTAAATATCACATGTCAAAATTAACAAAAATATATAAAATTTTGTATTTTAGCCAAAGTCATTTTCTAATCAAAGAATTCATATCGATTTCATCTCCAAGATTCCTTGGATTTTTTTTCCTTTAATTTAAGAGGTTACATGACCCACTTTTGATTAAAATTGAATTTATTATGATTTAATTTTTATAATGAATGCATGCTACATGCTTTGAATATATTAAGAGCCATATTTGGTTACTTTTACCCATGAATAGCCAAATAGCCAAATTTTGGCTGCTAAATTTAATATTTATTTAATATAAATTATATTTTTATTGAATATTAAATTATTAGATGATAACATGAGGTTTGCATGATATATTTTTAAAATATGACCTTCTTGCCTATAAATAGCCATCATTCTCTTCATGAAAGTATTCCTCATTCAAAATTCAAAATCCCTCTAGCAAATCAATGAAAATTCTTAGATTTTCCTTCCAAGTGTTCTCCAAATATTGCAAGATCAAATCCTTGGTTTGGAAGCTTCAACATCTTCAACTAAGCAAGCCTTCTCAAATTACTTGAGTTTGTTTTCTTGATTTTAATCCTCTTTAGTTGTTCATGCTATTTTCACCATATATTTATTCTTTCCAATTTATACTTCTTGGTGGATTAGTCTTTGGACATTATTTTTTACATCAAAGTTTCTCAATCATTTTTTTGTGATAAACTCTTGTGATAGTTTGTAGGATCTATTTCATCTTGCTAAAAATTTTAACTTCCTACAAATTTATTTTGGTTTCTTGAAATATTTCTTCATCAATATTATTTTAAAAGATCATTTATTCTTAGATCTATTTTAGAAGTATATTTTTAGGCATTTAAAAATAAATTATTGGGCTGAAATTATTTTTATATTTGCTAGATCTCTCTTTTTAATTAAAAGCTTAAAGATACTTAGATCTATCATATACTCATTTTATTTAAGCGTTGTGATCATTAGCATTAATTGAAAGAATATTTTTGGAAAAATAAAATAAATTATTCTTTGCTGAAGTTTATTTTATTATGTAGAAATTATTTTGAAATCATTTTAAACAACTTAGTAAGATCACTTTAAGATATTTATTTCAATATTAAGTGAGCATATTATCTTGCCAAAATTCTTAAGTTGTAAGTGATCATTTATAAGTTGTGAGGTCATTGGACATGGTATATTTGTGAGATTTATTTTATCAAAATTTATTATTTTGTATTTTTCTTTTGTGTCAGTAAAATTTATTTTGGGGTTGTACTTTATAGGAGACTACATATTATTAGGGTTGTACTCACCTCATTATAGAGAGAGTACTATTTGTAAGCTATTTTGCATTTTAGTGGATTCCTAGCCAAGGTTGGCTAGGCGCACGAGGTTTTGGGGTTTGGCCGAACCACATAAATTATGTTTATTGTCTCTCTTTACTTTAGCCTTTTATTTTTTCTGCATTAAGTATTGTATCCTATCTTTATAAAATCAAAAATTAATTTTCTACAAAAAATTAAAATTTAAGATTTAAGTTTTAACTTTTATTATTGTAGGGGTTGAACTCACATATGGACTTATAATTGAAATATAAATCCATTTGCAAGTGGTTTGAAGTCAAATGGGTTTTGATTCATTTGATAATTTCATGTTCAAAGGGTGAACATGAGATGGATTTTAGCTTGATTTTGAATTGAGTTTTGGTTAAGTGTTCAAAGTTTGTATTTATATTTGGATTCATGATTGAATGATTAATTGAATCATGAAGAAAAATCAAGAGTTTGGCTTGATTTGAAATTGATTTGGCTAAGTTCAGGATTTTGACTTGAAAGGCATAGGTTAGATTTTGAATGAATTTATGTTTGATTTTTGGATTTGGTTTTGGTTGTTTAAATTTATATTTCATTTATATATGTGAATATAAATGAGAATATAAATGGGTTATGAGAAAATTTCAAGGATTTGAAGTGATTTGAATATGATTTAAAGGCTAAATCCTTAAAGAGGATTAAAGACTTAAAGATTTGGAATTTTGGATTTGAATTTTGGATTTAGTTTGATTGATTTGAATTTATATTTTATTTATATATATGAATATAAATAAGTTGTGAGAAAATTTTATAAATTTGAGATGGTTTGAACTTTATTTGGGCTAAGTTCTTAAGAGGAAATCAAAGAACTTTGGAAATATTTCAAACTTGGAATTTCAATCATTGGTTTCAATCATGGGTTTCAATCATAGATTTCAATCACAAAGGATTGATTTGAGTTTTGAGAAAATCAATTAGGCTTGAATTGATTTAAGTTTGATGTTGATTTGATTTGGAGTTTGACTTGAAGGAAGGAAGTGAGGAATGTGGGTCAAGCTATAGGTAAAGACATTTTCTTAACACCAAGGCATGACCTATTCCTATGGCTAAATCTTCTAAGTCTCTAGGGCTAGGTTGAGTGTCCACCTAATCACTAGATGTGTCTTAAGACTAAGGAACTCTTAATGTCTAAGATAAGTCTTATGTCTAAGAGGGAGGGGTTGAGCACTCATTCATTTTCTTAACGAGAGGTTTGGTGTGACAATAAGGAACATATTTGTTGCCAAACTGACAACATGAAAGATCACAAGCACTAATAGAAAGAATCTACCCCTAACCCAAGGTGTAGAAGGAATCTAGAGTTTAGTGCAATGTTACTCAACTTATGTTAAAGACATAAGAGAGAAAAGGAGAAATCCACTAGGGATAGAATATGTGAACCTTCCACTAGGAAGAAGGTTCGAGTCATCCACAAGGGGATGAGAGGTTTGATTTGATTTGAGTCTCACTGGGGAGAGAAATTTGATTTATTTAAGTAAGTTTATGGGAAGAGGGTTGAATTTGTTTAAATTTGTTGTTTATTTAATTTGTGTGTGTTTTCCCACGGAGATAGAAAAGTGAACTCTCCACTGTGGGAGGCAAGTTCAAGTCATCTACATGGAGGGTTAGAAATCTAAGGGATTAGAATTTTAGATGCATGGACTAGAAAGATTTGCATCTCATTGAGGAGAAATAAATGATTTGATTTAGATTGATTGATTATTTTATTTTGTTTGTTTTAGATTTTGTTTTGTTGAATTTGTTTCAGATTTCTAGATTTTGGATTTTGAGATGGACCCTATTGATTTGTGATGGATCGCACTGAGTAGGAGTCAAAGAGGCCTAGACCTAACTCAGATTTACCAATCCAAAGTGGTAGTGTACTAAATACATGGTTGGACTAGCCAACCAAAGGGATGCCTTTCGGTATGCAGCAGCTGTACTAGGAAGAAAGTAGAGTAGACTTACATCCTCGACACTAGGGACCAGTTGCTGGGGTAATCTATTGGCAAGGCAACAGATTGAACCCAACTTAGGGCTGACTATTGAGTGAATGCAACTAGAGAATTTAGATCAACTCAAAGATAGCCAAGATTAATTTCATTTTTAGATTTGTTTTGATTAAAATGGATCCCATCGACGATGGATGATAGTAGATGATGGCTAGACCTAACCACTCACCAAAGGGAGTAGTCTACAAACCACAAGATAGGACTATCCAACCAAAGGGGTGCTTTTTGGTGTGCAATGGTCAAGTTAGGAAGAAAGCACGGACTCACATCTTCCAAAACAAGGAACCACTATGGTGATCGCTGTTTGGGCAACAAATCGAACTCGACTGGGCTATTGAGTGAATGCGCTTAAATCAACTCAAAGATATTAAAGATTAATTTCATTTTATATTTATTCCAATAGATTCTATTTTGCGATGGATCACACCGAGAAGGAGCTTATATGTGCACTATCTCAAATCAACCAAAGGGAGTAGCATGGGAGAATTATCTGATCAAAGGAGTGCCTTTCAATTTGCAATGATCAATTTAAGGGAAGAAAGCTCGGGGACTCACATTTTTCACTACAAAAGACAACTAGGGTGATCAATTGCTTTGGGCAACAAATTGAACCTGGGCTAGTTTAATGATAATCATAGAAAGAATGCATCATAGTCTTATATCTTCCAATGCAGAATGGCCATCGATAACCTGTTTATGGAAAAATAGATTGAACCCAACCTAATGGTGACTATGGAGTGAGTACTGACCTAGGGATTTATCTCAACTCAGGTCGCAACCAGGGAGTTCTCTCTGCACCTAAAGATAGGATGCCCGCTTGGGAAAAGGGGCCTTTGGGGACTTGAATTCTAATCTGCGAATTAATTTTTTATTTGTTTAATTTTTTTAATGTGGACCCTATTGTTTTACAAGGATCAAATTAAGAAGGAGCTTATATCAGCCTAGACCTAACTCAAATTTATCAAACGGGGAGAATCTGATCCGAACAAATTCTTCAACCAAAGGGGTGGCTACTAGGAAAGAGGGACTATCCAATCCAAGGGTAACCCGAGTAGTGTCTAAATGGTGTCAAGGACATCCAAATAGAATGTCCAGGGAGAAGGGCCAAAGCGCTTAATCCAACACCCTAGAAGATGACATGGCTATATAACCAATAGGTATTTGATGTCCAACTCAAGGACAACAAAGCTGACTCACATTTTTCCAAGAGTGGTGTACTCACGGGTGAATCGCTATCGATAGAACATCAACCAACCTAAGGTGCCCATCGGTTTGCAATAATCGCTAGGAAAATGCTCTGGACTCACATCCTCCTATAGTGGAACCGACAGGATAGTCTTTAGCTTGATAGCCATCACCTAGGTGATCCGAGGTGAATGTATAGAGGACTTATATCAACTCAAATGTAGTTAAGATGAAAGGAGCTTTTGTATCCTAAACCTCAAATATACTAATTTAGATGATTAGTCAAGAAAGCTCGAGGACACACATCTTCTTAAACAAAATCAACATGAGGTAGTTTACTGGATGGGCAGTGAAAATTACCATTCTAACAAGGCACTCATTGGTTTGCAATGATCAAGTTAGGGAGAAAGCATGGGGACTCACATCCTCCAACAAATGACCACTAAGACTAGCATGTAAACCCACCTAGAAAATTAATGAGTGAGTTCCACAAGGGGCTTGCTCCTATATCAAAATAGCCCAAGACAAAAGATATGTGTTTATTTTTGTGCATGTGTTAAAAGGAATAGGATGCCTCTTGGGTTCTCTCACACCTATCCTAAACATGTTGAGGAGTTTGATGAAATGGCACCACAGATGAAAATGAGGAACTCCCACCAAGAAAGGATGTCCCTCGAGTTTTCTTATACATAACTTAATTGTGCTAATCAAAATAGGATGCCTCTTGTGTTCTCTCACACCTATTTTAATAGTTTTGAGAGGTTGTGTTTGGGATGTGAAAGAGGGATAGGATGCCGCTTGGGGACTCTTACATGTACCCTTAACACGTCATGGCGGATTCACAAGACAGGCAAACAATGCTTCAAAATAAGAGAGGATTTGATGAATGGAATCTGATTTTGTTCTTTTTATTAATAATTATTTTCAAACATGATTTATTTCATGGGTAATATTTCTTTAGATAGAGCCCATTAATTGGAAGCATCGTTGTTCCCCTTCTGATGAGTGATATGATCCTCCTTATAGCCTTCTATGGGCCTTCCTAAGTGGTTCTAAACTTGCCTACCATCTTTTGGGTAATAATGGTCTCCTTAGACTAACACATGTTCTTCTACTTGGAATGACCTAGGTCAGACCAGCTTGTTGTGAGCTTGAATCATTTTGGCTTTGTACAACTTGAGGTTCTGGCATGCCCGTAGGGGACTCTCCTCTAAATCTTTGAGCTCTTCTAACAATAACTTTGCATTTTGATTTGTAATGATCTTGCTACCCAATGCTATCCTTAGTGATGGGAGTTGAACTTCCAAAGGTAGAATGACTTCAGACCTATACACTATGGAAAATGGGGTAGATTGAGTTGGAGTTCGGTATGTGGTGCGGTAGGCCCACAAGGCTTCAACACACTACTCATTCCACTGTCTCTTGTTGTCATCAAGAGTCTTCTTAAATATGAGGATGAGAGTTTTGTTGAATTCTTTTGCTAAGCCATTTACTCTGGGGTAGTAGATGGTGGAGTATCTCTAATCTATACTGTATCTTTTAGTGAAGCTATTAATCTTTGTGCTTTTGAATGTGGTACCATTATCAAATATAATTTATCGAGGCACCCCAAGCCTATATATGATATGGTTCCTAAAAAACTGAAGCACATGTTGAGCTATGACCTCTCTGAGTGGGATTGCCTTCGCCCACTTGGAAAAGTAGTAGGTGGCAACTAAGATGAACTGGTGACCCTTAGAAGAAAGAGGATCAATTGGACCCACAATGTCGGTACCCCAACCCTCAAATGCCATGAGGCCAATGTACACTATAGAATGTAGAATGTTGGGTGGTTGGTGGAGGACCACACTATGTACCTGGCACTGATGGCATCTCCTAGCTACATTTATATGTCAGAATCATCAAGGCGAGTATCCAAGTTGTTTGATCTTCATCTTCATCTTTGGATCGGACTGATGTGCTCCACATAGACCTGAATGCACCTCGATTACAATGTCGCAGGCTTCATTTTTGTCAAAAAAATGTAACCACATTTAGTCAAAGGATCGATAGTACAGGGTGCCATCAATAAGAGCATAGGAGAGAGCTCTCTGTTTCACCTGATGGGCTTGTGACTTTTATTGAGGTAGTTTACTAGTGTTCAAATTGTCTATGAACGGTTGCCTCTAATCCAACTCCTTGTCCATTTTGGCAACGACAACCTCCCTTCAAGAGAAAGTCTCTCAATGAGTTTTGCATCAATAAGTGACAGGCTATTTTGGACCCTTATTGGAATGGACTCTTACTATAGACATGCCAATTCTTTGGCAAGTTTAAAAAGCATCTACTACTACGTTCTACGGGAACCTTGTATATGGTGACTTGTGAATTTGGGCCAACCGCTTCATGATAATGATGAAGCTTAGGTTTGAGAACAAAGAGATGATTTGGTTGATGACCAACCGAATCCCCATAAATGTTGATGCTCTCAATTCTATATAAACTATAGATCGACAATCGAAGCCTCATACTCAGCTTCATTATTGGTGCAGGGGTTGGATAGATAGTATGAGAATCTCATCACATTGTGGTGTGGAGTTAGAAGAACTATTTCTACCGCTGCCTTTCCTAGGTGAATAGATCGTGATGCTTTCCCTTTATGAAAAGAAGCTGCACCATCAAAATACATCTCCCGTCAGAGGTTGTCGGCCTCCTAAGTTCATGATTTATTCATCGGGAGATCATCTAAGCTGAATCAACAAGATGTAGATTGCTAAGAAATTCACTAGTATCTATCCTTTAATAGAGGGGCACGAATGTAATGTCAAACTGTGAAAGTATCATAGACCATCATGCCAACTATCCGGATAACATTGGCCATGTCATGAGATATTGTAGCGGATTGGTTCTGGAGATCAAGTTCACCTTATGAGAAAACATATAATGCCATAATTTTTGGGAAGCAAAGATCTGCCGCAATGTTTCTCAATAGTCAATTTTTTAGGGATTAGACGATGGTCGAGGTAGTAGAAAAACTCTCCTTTCCTTCATCGCTTTGGGCCAACAAAGTGTCCGCAAGTCATCCAATGAACCGTGGTAGAGGATGAGTGGCGCCTGGATAGGTTGCTAGAACTGGTGGCTTCACCAAATACTGCTTGATGTCTTCAAAGGCATGCTGGCACTTGTCATCCCTCTTGAACTTGGCATCCTTTTTGATAAGTGCTGAAAATTTCTTGCATCTCCACGATAGGTTGGATATAAAGTGGCTCAGATATGCCAGCCATTCTTGGAATGATCTGAGTTGTGTCAAACTTTTAGTAGATGACATTTCTAATATAGCTTTGTTCTTTTTAGGATCTATCTCTATTCCCTAGTGTCGGACAACAAACCCAAAGAATTTTCTTGAAGCTACTCTGAATGCACACTTCAAGGGATTCATTTTGAGGTTATATTGGCTTAGCCATTTGAAAACTACTCTAAGTCAAAGAGATGGTCTTCCTTTTCTACTCTTGACTACTAGATCATCAACATAGCACTCAACCTAATGATGGATGAGTTTGTCAAGATCCGAGTCATGGCCCATTGTAGCACTAGCATTTTAAGGCAAAGACTAGACCTTATAATAAAATGATCGAGGTTTGAAAAGTGTTTTTTTCATCTTCGAGACATTTTGATTTTGTAGATGACCCATCCATGAAAGAAAACACGTATGAGATGAGGCAATATCCACCATTAACTCTAGTATAGGAAGAGGAAACTCATCCTTAGGACACTATTTAAGTCCCAAATTGATGTAAATGTGAATTTGGCCATTCTTCTTCTTAAATGATGACACAAAGCAACCAAGTAGGGTACTTTTTTCCCCGATGAAACCAACATCGATCAATTGCTTGACTTTATAAATGACCTATTTTTGATTTTAACGCAAAGCATCTAGGAGCTTGCTTGATAGGATAACATTAGTATCTATTGCTATCTTGTGGACTACTATGTTTGGAGATAATCCGGGCATCTCTTCATAACTCCATGTGAAGCAAAGATTTAAGTCACAATAACTTAACTAAGTCATTGGTTTCTTCTTCATTCGAATGAAGCTGTAGTCGCGGACTTTCTTCTATCCAGGTTGATTTTTTTAAGCTTCTATTATTGAATGAATCTCCTCAAATTCTAGAGGTACATCCTTGATTTGGAGATCATCTGGATCGAGGTTTCTAAACATACATTCTCATAAGAGTTGGTGTTGTGTGAAAAGAACCAATTAGACTCCAAATGATTGGTAATAAGCGAATCATCATCATCAATGGACCCACCGATGAGGTTTGAAAAGTAGTGTTTTTTTCATCTTCGTGAGACATTTTGATTTTGTATGTGATGATCCATCCATGAAAGAAAACACTGCATGAGATGAGGCAATATCCACCATTAACTCTAGTATAGGAAGAGAAAACTCATCCTTAGGACACGCCTTATTTAAGTCCCTGAAATTGATGTAAATACGAATTTGGCCATTCTTCTTCTTAAATGATATGACACTGGCTAACCAAGTAGGGTACTTTTTTTCCCTGATGAAACCAAAGATCGATCAATTGCTTGACTTTACAAATGACCTTTTTTGATTTCTAATCGCAAGCATCTAGAGCTTGCTTGATAAGGATAACATTAGTTTCTGCTATCTTGTGGACTACTATGTTTGGAGATAATATCATAACTCCATGTGAAGATTTATGCTCCAATAACCTAACTAAGTCATTGGTTTCTTCTTCATTCAGTAATGAACTGATGTAGTCGGGCGTAGACTTTCTTCTATCTTGAGGTTGATTTCTTTAAGCTTCTCTATTATTGAATGAATCTCCTCTTCAAATTCTAGAGGTACATCCTTTATTTGGAGATCATCTGGATCATCTGAGGTTTCTAAACACACATTCTCATAAGAGTTGGTGTTGTGTGAAAAGAACCTATTAGACTCCAAATGATTGGTAACAACTAAGAATCATCATCGATCGACCCACTGCATCAATCTAGTCCGCTCTTGATTGTGCTTCCCTGCCTGTAATATTCCATAGCTTTTCAAAATACTCTAACCTGTGCTTGGACCATATATGAGAAACCAAACCTTTAGAGTAAGATTATGAACACAAGGAGTAAAAGTCAAGCAAGAATTCTATTAATTCTTTAAATGAATCCTCCTCAAGTTTACATCAACTGTGACTTGAGGATGATGATCCAAAAAGAATCTCTTCATATCTTTGGAAGACTTAGGGGCTTCTTTAATTACTAAACCTTTAGATTTTGAGATGAAAGTGAGGTTATAGGTTTCCAGCTAATAGTCATAAACTTGATTTGAATACTTACTTTGTCTGGAGGCCTGGTCTTTCTCGCTGTTTGGATTGAAAGTCACCTCCAATGGAACCCGATGAGAGGGGTTGGCTGGTATGCTAATCACATTAGACTCATCCTCTAAGCTGGATTCCAAGTCTATGTGAATAGTAGGGGTACTCCTATGAACTGGAACATAACCCCTATCGGCTGATGGCCAACTTGGGGTCTTTCACCTCTAGAACTACCTCTGTTTCTACCTCTACCTCTGGTGGAGGTTGAGTCATCCTACCCACATGTCCATTTGATGGAATGAACTGTGGGTGGAATGTGATATGCGGATCTATTGCTTCTTCAATTCTCCTTTCTTGTTCACTTGGATTTTCATTTTTCTTTTCATTTTCTTTTGCTTTTTCTTTTTCTTCTTTTTATTTTGCATTTGCATTTGAATTCTATCCAAGATGATGAGAAAGGGTGTTTTGGGGTAGATAGTAGGTCGCATCCTCATAAATCTCAACCTCTTTGACTAAAAATGACTTTTCATCCCCATTAACACGGTATTCAATCCCATCCTTTCTAAATTTGATGCATTGATGGAGGGAGGATGGAATCATCTTGTTTTGATGTATCCAAGACCTACCAATCAAAGCTATGAATGAAGTATTTGAATCAATTATGTAAACTTGGCTTTAGTCTTCCACTCACCTATCTCCATGAGTAACAATATGGAACCTAAAGCCCTCTCACCTTGTTCATTGAATCCTCTCAACATCATCTAATCTCCTCGAAGTGTGGAGATGTCAATCCTCAAATAGGCAAGAGTCTTTAGACTCATAATGTTCACCGATGCACTTGAATCGATGAGAACTCTGGTAAGTCTAAATCTTTTCATGTCAACTGTGATGTAGAGGGGACGGTTGTGCTCCAAATTTCCCAGAAGAAGGTCTTCATATGTGAAAGTGATCCCTTGGGATTCTTTTGCATAATGTGCCTCTTCACCAATAGAGGTTAGCTAAGCTAAGCATATTTTAGGATTAAGGAGAGTTTTGATTAATGACTCCCTCATCTCTTTGGATAAGATGAGGGCATCGTATATGCTTAGCTTAGATGGAAACTTTCTTAGATGAGAGAAGACATTGTAGTCCACCTTGGCTGATCCTCCATAAGCATATCCAAGGGTGGATCATTCTGTGGAGGGGATTCTCAATCCTGCATCAATGTCTTCTTTCCTCTATCTTTAGGTGCTACCCAGGAGGTAGAACCTTGCCACTATGGAGGTTAACTTAGGTGATCTCTTATGGAAGGATAATGGAAGGTTCTACCCACATCGCTCACCTAGCCTTCTTATGGGACCCTGATGGATGATTCCAAGTCTATCTCAAGAGGAAAACCCATAGTGTTCAGAGTGGGAAAGTCCTGCTCTGAATCAGAAAGAGGGAGATCAAAATTGTTATAGCTATTATGACTTGAAGAGTTATCATTAGGAATAGAAGAAGACAACCCATCAGAGTGATGTAATTCAAGCTAGCTTTATTCTTCAATTTCTTGGATTTGATAGGAAGTACAAAGTAGAAGTCAAGTAAAGAAGGGTAATGGATTTGATGCCCTTATCTGCTGGTACAAGAGTTCTACTGGTAGAAGTAGAAGAGCTAGCTGAACTAGGAGAAGTCTCTGATGTGGTAGCTACAATAGTAGACTAGAGGATGAACTCGATCTATGGTTGCCCTACTATATTATCTTGGGCTGGCATAGGCTGCTGATGCTATTATTATTGCTGAGTTACCTCTTCCCAGAGTTGGTACTGGTAACTTGCAAACCATCCTTGATGTTGGAGGTTTGAGCTGACTTAGGCACCTGGAAGGAAAGTTTCTTGATCTTCTAAATGATCTGTTTAGAGATTTTGGATAAGGAGATATCCCAACCTTCTTTAGTTTTGGAGCAAAGTATCCTGGATTACCTTGATGGAACTGGATGGTTGTTCCATAAGGTATTCATTCAAGATAACTATAGCACTGGTCTTAAAGCTATGTTCAAGCCAGTCCTTGAAAGTGAAGCAATCTTCCAGAACATGACCTAGGATACGGTGGTAGGGACAAAAGTTAGGATCATGGCTTCTGCCTACTTCCTTTGGTCTTCTAGGTTCAGGTAGCTGAAAATCAGGCTTCTTTAAGAGGTTCTGAAAGATCTTCTTGATTACCTCCCTTTTAAATGAATAAGGCTTGTTAAACTTATCTAAAAGAGTAGGTGAACCATTACTACATAGCGATGAATAAGTGTGCCACTGCTAGTGATGATATGGCTGAGAAGGTAGCGATGTAGGCCATGGAGGCGGTGCCTGAGGCCTCTGGTGGTGGATGAGGTGGAAGCAAGGCTAAAGCCATGAGCTCACAAACTAATCTCTACCCTTATCAATAGCTATCACTATTCCCAACTTCTTCTCATAGACCTTTTGCGGCTTTGGCTTAGGTAGCTGATCTTGAAAAGGAAACTATTTGGCCTCTCCTTGGAGACTAGCTGCCCTGTTGAATCGCTTCTCAAAAGTTTTGATAGTGAAGTCCTTAAGCATGAAGGCAACCAGGACATGGATATTCATTAGAAGAATCTTAATGACATGCTGTTCAGACAACTGCGACTCGCATTTCATATTCAGGTTATGCAATCTGAGAATGTAGTCAATAAAGGACTCACCTGGGTGTTGTTGTGCTACAACGAGATCACCTACAATAACCTTTTGCTGAGCTACAATAAACCTTTTGATGAAGAGTTGCTCCAACTCAGAAAATGTCTTCACTAAACTGTTGGGAAGTTTAACATACCAGTCAAAAGCTATCCTTGTTACCAACAAAGACAAAAAAGCAAAGCATCACGCAGCAAACAACTAGCTGAAATGGGTGATGTGCTTTCGCCGTCATATCAAAACTCATGAAGGAAGGTGGCATAAAACCCTTGAGATATTGGATTGCATCAAATTCCTCCGGTAGGGTCTACCCTTTGGAATTGATGATCCTCCCGCTTGCCTTCACCCCACCCTCTCAACCATAGACTTTATATCTTTTTCTCATATGGAGGTACTTTCTACTACCTTCCTATACACGCTAGTGCTACCTTGCTCAACGGGAGGTAAGGTCTTGGCTGGGTCCAAGACATGCACTAACTCTACCACTAGACTTCATGGTAGGATGAATAGCTTTGTTTAGAGAACGAGATTACGCTAATAAGTCCTCAAGCTATCTCACCATCCTATCTATCTTTTCATCTTTTGCTTTATTTGTGCTGGAGGTGTTGGGTGTGTCTTCTTGCTCAACCTCATCACCTTCCATAGTCTGCTACTCTTTGAGAAGGGATCCCCTAGTATCTACCATGCAAACCCCTACTGAGTCTCCCAACAAATAATCTTCATTGAGATCAAAGCTACTCTTCTCCTCATCAGACCAGTCGTGTCCTAGAATTTATTTCTTTTCCATAAGATAATGTGCCACTATGTCCTCTAGAGAATGGGTTTGTTGTAACCAGCAGGGAAATCAGAGTGGGCAACTCCTCCACAACTGACCATGTAGCGGCCTTCATCTCCCTGGTGATGCGTGTATGGTACTACTTAATCATGCAATTTTTATTCCTCCTCTGAGTCCTGGTAGGGTGAGTGGAGTAAGAGCTAGACCCAACCTCAAAAGTTGGGGAGACAATCTCTGGGATCAGAGGAGCCTTACCCTTCGAGGGTGCGACGTGAGTGCTTCGCTAGGCAAAGACGAGAATCGACCCATGGAGTCGCCACAGTCGGGCATTGACACCGCACCGCTATAGAAACTATCACCGCCTTTTGAGGGGATATCAAAGTCCGATGGCAAATCAATTTGAATGACGCTAGCCACCTTAGCATAATAGTTGTGAGGGGAGTGCCCTCACAGGTAATCCTTGCCCCTTGAAACCTCTACCAAAATGTATGAGATGGGTGTAATCAGCTTGAGGGAGATTTTCCTGATCTAAGGCCAAGTCCATGTCATAGGGGAGAGTAAACACATACTTCTGTGATGTTACCATTACAATCAACTAAAAATTGAAAATTGAACTGTAGCTGCAACTGAGATTGATGCTGAGAATCTACAATGTTGGAAACAAACTTGGATCAGATTTCTGTTTTGTTGACTTCTAAATTTGAATTTAAAATTTGAACCCACATCCAACATCTTGGAAGTGTTAAGTGGGGTTCAAATGGATTTAGAGAAGATTTAGAGATTTGAGAAAGATGAATTTTTGTATATGAATCCAATTTCAACAAATTTGGATATGTTGAAAATGGCTTCAAATATGTTTAGAAAGATGCTTCCATAGGTTCATGGTTGAAATTAGATTTTGATTTCAGGACCATTTCCTTTAACAAATTTGAGTAAGTTAAAACAAAGGGTTAATTGGTTCTATTTTTAATTTGGGTATGCTAAGTGAGGTGTTTGAAAACAATTGTTTTTTTCTTTGTTTACTTTATGAATCTTTAGTGATTTTGAAAATTGGAAGTCCCACTTAGCAAATTTGGGTATGCTAAATGAGGAACCCAAGTGTGTTTTGTTTTTCTAGAAAATTTTTGAAAATAGGATTCTTAGCAAATTTGAGTATGCTAAGAAAATTCTAAAGTGTTTCATTTATTTTGGATATTTTGATTTTGAAAAATAGGATCCTTAGCAAACTTGGGTATGCTAAGGAAATCCTAATGTGTTTCTTTTGAAAAGTAGGATCCTAATTTAGGTATGGAAATCCTAATGTGTTTCTTTTGGTTTTGATTTGTTTTGAAAGTAGGAACCTTAGCCAATTTAAGTATGCTAAGGGAATCCTAATGAGTTTCTTTTGGTTTTGATTTGTTTGTGAAAATAGGATCATTAGCAAATTTAAGTATGCTAAAGGAATCCTAATGTGTTTCTTTTTAGTTTTGATTTATTTTTGATTGAAAGTGGAGACTTCGTTAGCAAATATGGTATGCTAAAATGAAGTTCCAATATGTTTTGAAAAGTTTTGTGAAATGGAAATTTCACTTAGCAAATTTGAGTATACTAAATGAAATTCCAAAGGTGTCTCCAATTTTATTTTATTTTAGAAAAGGGAGACTTCATTTTAGCAAATGGGATGTGCTACAATGAAATTCCAAATATATTTTGAAATTTTTTTGTTTTTGATTGATTTGAAAAGAGAGATTTCCATTTAACAAATTTGGGTATTATGGTAAAATATTCCTGCCTTCATCTATCCTTTCTGGAGAGGATAAATGAAAATAGAAATATGCCTTTAGTTGGGACACCACATAGATACGCAGATGTTCTTATTGAGGGTGATCGGGTATGACATTAAGGAGAGGTGTACTATCTCAAAAGATAGAAGTCATAACTATACAATGGACCTAATCACCTCGACAAGGACTCCTAAGGACAGTGGGTCTACATATGTATCAAAGATTCTTCCCCTACTTTACATGAAAAAGTATAGTAAGGTTTATTTTAAATTGGGTTCGTTAAGTTCTACAGGCAAGCCCCATAGTTGTCCTAAGGAATAAGATCCCTTAGGAATACTATCGATTAAGGTAAAATGATCTTTGTCTCAAAGATTTCAAAAGGTAGGATTATTAATACATTAGTTTATTTTGGAAAATCAAATGGGATTGACCAAGGAGAGGGAGTTTTATCAAGCCAAAGGAAGATAAGTAGAGATGCCCATGATGCTAGGAAACCTAGCAAACACCTCAAACTATCGTATGGTTGGGCTTTACATTTTTGAAATTGATTTAATTTGTTTGAGTGGAATTTTTCATTATAAATTTAGGGCTTATGATTCCACAACAAAAGATTATGGAAATGCCTAAGAGGTGAGGATTTATGTTTATGGCCCACAACAGGGAGAACCAATCTTAGAACTTAAATCTAGGGAGCTTTGGCGAGGGCCGAAAGCATAACATAAATCTAAGGCAAAAATGGTCATTTGGTTTGCCTCCACAAGAGAGGACAAACCACTCGACTACTTAGACTTATAGCCACCTAGGGGTGGCTGCTAACTAACTCCTCCTACGATTTTAAATTCATGTAGGAAAGTCATATGCTTTATGCAAGATAGCTAGGCTATTATTTATTTAAAAAGAGACTAAGTCCTTAAACTCACTACCTAAAGAGACTAGATCATGTAAGAGCATGTTATAAATGACCTAAATCAAATGCAATTCAGATTTCATTTTTATTTTTATTTTTGGACAATCATTTTTACTCAGGCTAATAGGATTCATATGTCTAATGCATGAGAAATAAGATTATTGGTCAAAATCAACGAGAAGGGAGGATGTGTGCTTCCACCATGGCTCTCAAAGGTCAAGCCAAGTTTCTCTAGCAAAGGTGGAAGGCCTTCAATCAAGAGTGAAAATAATATGCATTTTTGCATGATGTTATAAAAGAAGTACTCATCCAGCTAAGGTGTTTCTAATTCTTTTATATTGATTTTTAGCCTAAGCTTTAGGTGAGCTTATGCGCTCTTTATTTTTAATTTTGAATTGTTAGATTTGGTAGAAGATTTATTTTCTGTAAGAGCCTAATCCACATCGAGGCCATACATAAAACAAGGAAGAAACTAGGAAAAGGATGCCACTTAATGCACAAGCTAAACAAATCATCAATCAATTTATAAAGCTAATCACAAAAGAATAAGAGGCCATTATGGTCAGGTACCACCGCAAAAACCCAAAAATAAATTGGGTAGCCGAACTCTACCCTTATATAACCCAGATCATAAATGAATTATATACAATTAAGCATGGAACTCATTGTTATGGGGGTCTTCAAACTTCGCTCCTTCATTCTTCTTTTCTTCTTGGTTCTTCTATTCTTCTTTCTTCTTTGATTTCTTCTTTTGGATGGTTTGAAGGTGGATGCTACAAAGGCTTCACATGGTGCATAAGATGAGGTCTTATGACCAATGCTCATCCTAATCCCTATAACAATCATTCAAAATCCTAATTACAAAAATTACATGAAAAGGAAAACTAAATCTAGCTAACACCTACAAAACAAAGGTTAGCTAAAAAAACCACCAAATCCCAATCATGTATATTAGACTTATCACCCCACACATGGGTGACTAAGTCCACCTAGCCTATTGGATCATGCTTAAGGGTATAAGCACCTGCACAGCAAAAGTATTTATATTTTTATTTATTACAGCGCTCTTAAGCAC
The DNA here is from genome assembly GCA_021442155.1 of Cymbidium sinense. Taxonomy (NCBI): domain Eukaryota; kingdom Viridiplantae; phylum Streptophyta; class Magnoliopsida; order Asparagales; family Orchidaceae; genus Cymbidium; species Cymbidium sinense. The sequence continues at coordinate 168,457,043 of CM038214.1, forward strand.
AATCCTAGAAGACAATGGTTAGACTAAGATCACCCTACCATTCATTATACACACATTCACCCTAATATCCTGACTAAAACATATATGTCAAAACAAAAAGCATCAAACCATGCACCCTAACCTAAAGCTAAGTGGTTTAGCCAAATGTGTGTGCTAGAGGTTTGTGTGGTGTGCTTAGCTATGGATTTAAGTTTAGAATTTTCTAAGTGTGAAGCATATTCAACTTAGAGGAGGATTTCATTTAGGTTATTTAATTTTTTTGGATTGATTTTATATTTTGATTGGGTTTAAGTGAATCCTATAATTAATTGCTAAGTTATAAAGGGTGGGAAAAAGAAGAGAACTTCTCTTTCCTTCCCTATCCTAAGAAATTTCTAAAGTGGATTCATATTTTAGTTTTGTTTAGTTAATGTTTTGGTTAAGTATTTTAATCCATCCTAAGTTTAGATGAACTCTAACCAAACCTATTCAAAAAGAAAGGCATTTGAAGATTAAGTAAAATGAACAAAATTCACAACACATACATTACTTCACTTCATTCCCAACATGTATAACATGCATATGAATGAGTCCTAAACATATCTATATGTGAAAATTGGAATGTTTAGCACACTTTATAATGAATGCTAGGTAATTTACTTAAGGAAAATTGAAATTTTATGATGCATGATTTTTTATTAAGTAGCAAAAATTTAACATGCACACATGAATGTATGAAAGGCATAAGTGAGTACGACACCATTGTTAACCAGAGGTCTAAGGTACAACACCTACTTATACTTAAAGCCTCACAACCTCAGGTTGTCTAGACTAATATACCACTTTGCTTAAATACAGGCATGTGTACAAAAGAAATGAATGGAAAAGAAAGAATGCAAAAGTTGGTTGATTTATTTTGTTTATATTAACCTATATGTGCAAGCATAGTTATCCTTCTTAAGTGATAGTATAGAAATGAATAGGATGTGGAATTAGGCAAGTGTTAGGTTCTTTTCAAATGAACCATACACCTTGCTAAATCCTATTCAAAATTATACTAAAAGAGAAGAGAAGGAAAACCTACACTAAGCACATTTTTATATTTTACTCACATGCAAACTCATAAGTAAGATATAAGTAACACACTTTAAGTTTTGATAATTGATCCATATATTTTTGAAAATAATTTTTATTTAATAGTGATAATAGCCACTCATATTCTTACTTTAGCCAACACATGCAATTTGACAAAAATGAAACATTTTCATTTTAAATTTGATTTTCGAAAAGCATGGATGCATGAAACCATATGACACACATATTTAGCATGTTGGGGAAGAACTAAAGCAATGAATGCATGTAAACACATTCACTTCAATTAAATCCTAAAGACAATCTTGTGAAATAAGAAAGCTTAAAGTAAATCAAAGTTTATTTAATATGATTTATTTTTGATTTTGAATTTGATTTAATTTTGAAAATATGAATTGAGTTTTCTATTCCTAACCCATTCCACATATGTTTGACATTTTTGTTCAATTTTAGATGATTTGATTCATTTAATATTTTTGAATAGGTTAAGGTATGAATTAAACATGTTAATTATCCCTTACCTACACCACCTTAGCATAGTTAATCAAATAATTATGAGCCAATGAGATGACATAAAACTTCAAAAAAATATAAATTTGCAATGTACCTAGGAAGAAAGGGGCTTAATGCAATTTGGCTCATGATTAATTTTAGTTAATCTAAGGGTTTAACTTAAGTAATTTCAAAACAACCCTCACACATATGAGTTGGTTTTGATTTCCTTAATTGAACTTAGGCTCTTAAAACCTAGCATCTACCAAAGTAGATTAATTAAGTTCTAGAAAGTTTTTAATTTTAAAAAATTAATTAAGAGGGTAATTAGTGAATTAGGCCTTAATTAAGAGAAAATTAAGAAAGAAAAGGGGTTTTAAGGAATAGCTTAGGGAAAATGCCCCAAAATTATTCCCTAAGTCTCCCATTCACCGAATCAGACATAATCAACTTCAACAAAACATTAAACCACTAATCAAATAATTATGCTTAATTACATTAAGGGGTAATTAGGAAATGAATTAGCAATTCTCTAATTAAGCCACAATAAATCCGAAAATAATTAGGGGAAGCAGAAGTCATCCCCCAAAATACACTCAAGAGGTTTAAGATTAATCAGTGGATTAATTAGGGAGTAATTAACAAATTAATATTTCTAATAAAACCCAAAATCAGAGAAAGACAATACTCAAAATCCATTAAAACTAATTTTAGAATATGCTAGTATGAATTATCTTTCAGTAGCAATTTACCTCATATTTTTCTTATTTTTCTTTAGAGAGATTTGAATTTTAGAAGTTTAGAGGATTAATTAGAATTATTTAAACCTTAATTAATTCCCTAATCCTATGGTGCACCATGCATGCAGCTGACTCAGCCACGCTTTGCACGCGTCCTCTGAGTGGCCATTTAAACATCACATTGTAGCACCACGTGGTGGCGACGCTGTGCATTTTTTCCTCCGCCATTCGATCAAGGATCGAATAGCTAGGATTTAATCCGCGGTTTATAGGGGATAAAATAAGATATAAAATGTGATTTAATCTAGGCCATCCATCCAAAATGTGTGGATGGATGGCCAAAGATCATCCCTATTCTTCCCTAAGGAATAATGGAGACCGTCCACTTTCAAAGGGAAGATCTGAGCTCAATCGAGCTCGAATTGGATTGAAGCTCAACCCGCACCATCTAAACCTAATGGCAAGCACATCTAATGGTCAAAATTCCATGGGATCAAAATTTCTTTCACAAAGCTCCACACCACATTGAGTTTAATGGTCAAAAATGTCATAACTCACCTGCTCGATTACCTTGGAAGAGCTGTTGAGATGAAGCTTTGGTGAAAGTTTTAGAACTTGAGGTTGAGTGGATAGCTCTAAGCTTGAAGTGGATCTTCCCTTGCCTTTGGAGCTTGGGAGCAAGCTTCACTTGGTCCCCTGAGGGAATGTGCAAAGGGAATTGACTTGGTTTGGTGTGTGGAGAAAGTTGGCAAAACCTTGGAGCTCCCCTATTTTTGCTTAATGGAAACTGAGAAATGGTAAATTCTAACTCTCTCTAAGAAGCTTGGGAAGGCTCTCAAATGGCTCCTCTAGCTTCCTATGCTTCAATCGAATTAGGCTCTATTGGAATTGAAGTGAATTATGGGGAGTATATCACCCCCCTAGGCAATCAAATGAAGCTTCACTCTTGCCATTTTGATCCAATTGACCATAGGAAGTGGGTTGTTTTATCTAGAGGCTTGCACATGGTCGGGCTAGGGAGTGGAATGGTAACTCCCCATGTGCTCAAATTTTGTGGGAGCATGACTAAGTGGCCAATTTGAGCCATGTGCTTTTTTGGCCTTGGGTCAAGACCAAACCAATTGGGTGCACCACCCTCCATAAGGTTTACTTGACCTATTAGAGAGTATCAAGTAGGTGTGAAGAGGATTTGACCAAATTCCCCATAGATTTGACCAAAATTTATTCTATGGCCTTAGGGTAGAATGGTAACCTGGCCAATTTTTTAATTTTGATATGTTGGGTATGTTAAGGAAATAAGTTTGGCCAAGTTTCATTGGATTTGGAGTTCATTTTGTATGGTTTGGCTCATATTGACCCATTTAAGTCAAACCGGGTCAAGTTGACTAATTTGACAAATTGGGTCAAAGCAAGGGTTGGGTCAAGTTCATATGACCATTTGAAATATTTTGGTGGCTTTGGTTTAATTCAATTTAGTATAGGTTTAAATTTGGTTCATATGACTTCATTTAGGCCAAATGGGTCAAGTTGACCAATTTGACCCATTTGACCTGTTTGAGCTAGGTCATGGGTAGGTTTAGGTTTGGTTAGCCATATAAAGTGGATTGATATCTTTGGTTCCAATCAATTTTGGTTAAGTTTGAATTTGGCTCAACATGACCCTTTAGGGCAAGTTGGGTTTAAGGTCAATTGGGCTAGGTTAAGTCTAGTTGGCTAATTGAGGCTTTGGTCAAGTTCAACAAGTCATTTGGAATAAACTTGACCCATTGGTTTCAATCAATTTGGCTTAGATCAAGTTTTGACATATTTTGACATTTTAGGTCAAATTGGGTTAACTTGGGTCAAGTAGACAATTGGGCTAAGTTAGGCTCAAATGTTGACTTGGTCAAGTTCAAACATATTTCATGAATGAACTTAGATCAATGGTTTTAGTCAATTTGGCCTATGGTGTATTTTGGCTACATTAGGTTTCATTTTGGCTAAGTGTTGACTTGGTCAACCCTTAGGTTTGACATGGTTTGACCCAATTTGATTGATTGATCATCTCATGATGATTGTTGATCATGATGAGAGGCATTGGTGAGTTTGATTCAATCCAATTTGGTTAGAACATGCCATTTTGGTCGGGATACCACGTAGATCCACATATGTTCTTATTAGGGTGATCGGGTATGACATTGAGGAGAGGTGTACTATCTCGAAAGATGGAAGTCACCACCCTACAATGGACCTAATCACCTCAATAAGGACTCCTAAGGACTATGGGTCTACATATGTACCATAGATTCTTCCCCTACTTTACATAGAAAAGTAAAGTAGGGTTTATTTTAAATTAGATTCATTAAGTTCCCTATAGGGGCAAGTCCCCATAGTTAATTACATCTTAAGGATAGGGGATTCCTTAGGAATACTCTCAATTAAGGTAAATGATCCTTGTCACCAAAGATTTCAATAGGTAGGACTATCAATCGATTAGTTTATTTTTGGTAAATCAAGTGAGATCTATCAAGAGGAGGGAGTTCTTATCGAAGCCAAATGGAGATGAGTAAGGGATGTTTAGGATACTAGAAAGCCTAGTAAACATCCCAAACTATCCTATGTTTGGGCTTTACATTTTTGAAATCGAGGGGAATTATTTGTTTGAGTTGAATTTTTATTATAAGTTTAGGGCTTATAATTCCACAGTACAATGTTATAGAAATACCTAACACATGAGGATTTATGCTATGGG